>JBBPBR010000583.1:0-27135 GCA_037974775.1 Cicer pinnatifidum | reverse complement strand
AAATGACCTAAATGTTCATCCAATGACACAAATGAACTTATTGGATGCACAAGATTGCTTAAAAACCCTAATTAGACAAGAATAAGCCTAGGGAGGACGAAAATGATTTAAATATTCATCCAATGACACAAATGAACTTATTGGATGCACAAGATTGGTTAGAAACCCTAATTGGACAAGAATAATTCTAGGGAGGACGTAAATGACCTAAATGTTCATCCAATGACACAAACCGACCTATTGGATGCACAAGATTGGTTAGAAACCCTAATTGGACAAGAATAAGACTAGAGAGGACGAAAATGACCTAAATGTTCATCCAATGACACAAACACACCTATTGGATGCACAAGATTGCTTAAAAACCCTAATTAGACAAGAATAAGCCTAGGGAGGACGAAAATGACCTAAATGTTCATCCAATGACACAAATGAACTTATTGGATGCACAAGATTGCTTAAAAACCCTAATTGGACAAGAATAAGCCTAGGGAGGAGGAAAATGACCTAAATGTTCATCCAATGACACAAATACACCTATTTGATGCACAAGATTGGTTAGAAACCCTAATTGGACAAGAATAAGCCTAGGGAGGACGAAAATGACCTAAATGTTCATCCAATGACACAAACACACCTATTGGATGCACAAGATTGGTTAAAAACCATAATTGGACAAGAATAAGCCTAGGGAGGACATAAATGACCTAAATGTTCATCCAATGACACAAATGAACTTATTGGATGCACAAGATTGCTTAAAAACCCTAATTAGACAAGAATAAGCCTAGGGAGGACGAAAATGACCTAAATGTTCATCCAATGACACAAATACACCTATTGGAATCACAAGATTGGTTAGAAACCCTAATTGGACAAGAATAAGCCTACGGAGGACGAAAATGACCTAAATGTTCATCCAATGACACAAACACACCTATTGGATGCACAAGATTGGTTAAAAACCATAATTGGACAAGAATAAGCCTAGGGAGGACATAAATGACCTAAATGTTCATCCAATGAAACAAATGAACTTATTGGATGCACAAGATTGCTTAAAAACCCTAATTAGACAAGAATAAGCCTAGGGAAGACGAAAATGACCTAAATGTTCATCCACTGACACAAACACACCTATTGGATGCACGAGATTGGTTAGAAACCCTAATTGAACAAGAATAAGCCTATGGAGGACGAAAATGACTTAAATCTTAATCCAATGACACAAATGAACTTATTGGATGCACAAGATTGCTTAAAACCCTAATTGGACATGAATAAGACTAGCGAGGACGAAAATGACCTAAATGTTCATCCAATTACACAAACACACCTATTGGATGCACAAGATTGGTTAAAAACCCTAATTGGACAACAATAAGCCTAGGGAGGATGAAAATGACCTAAATGTTCATTTAATGACACAAACACACCTATTGGATGCACAAGATTGGTTAAAAACCCTAATTGCACAAAACTAAGCCTAGTGATGACTAAAATAACCTAAATGTTCATCCAATGACACAAATGAACTTATTGGATGCACAAGATTGCTTAAAACCCTAATTGGACAAGAATAAGACAAGGGAGGACGAAAATGACCAAAATGTTCATCCAATGACACAAACACACCTATTGGATGCACAAGATTGGTTAGAAACCCTAATTGAACAAGAATAAGCCTACGGAGGACGAAAATGACCTAAATGTTCATCCAATGAAACAAATGAACTTATTGGATTCACAAGATTGCTTAAAAACCCTAATTGGACAAGAATAAGCCTAGGGAGGACGTAAATGACCTAAATGTTCATCCAATGACACAAATGAACTTATTGGATGCACAAGATTGGTTAAAAACCCTAATTGGACAAGAATAAGCCTTGGGAGGACGAAAATGACCTAATTGTTCATCCATTGACACAAATGAACTTATTGGAGGCACAAGATTGGTTAAAAACCCTAATTGGACAAGAATAAGCCTAGGGTGGACGAAAATGACCTAAATGTTTATCCAATGACACAAATGAACTTATTGGATGCACAAGATTGGTTAAAAACCCTAATTGGACAAGAATAAGCCTAGCGAGGACGAAAATGACCTAAATGTTCATCCAATGACACAAATGAACTTATTCTATGCACATGATTGGTTAAAAACCCTAATTGGACAAGAATAAGCCTAGGGAGGACGAAAATGACCTAAATGTTCATCCAATGACACAAATACACCTATTGGATGCACAAGATTGGTTAGAAACCCTAATTGGACAAGAATAAGCCTAGGTAGGATGAAAATGACCTAAATTTTCATCCAATGACACAAACACACCTATTGGATGCACAAGATTGGCTTAAAACCCTAATTGGACAAGAATAAGCCTAGGTAGGACGAAAATGACCTAAATGTTCATCCAATGACACAAACACACCTATTGGATGCACAAGATTGGTTAAAAACCCTAATTGGACAAGAATAAGCCTAGGGAAGACGAAAATGACCGAAGTGTTCATCCAATGACACAAATGAACTTATTGGATGCACAAGATTGGTTAGAAACCCTAATTGGACAAGAATAAGCCTAGGGAGGACGAAAATGACCTAAATGTTCATCCAATAACACAAATGAACTTATTGGATGCACAAGATTGGTTAGAAACCCTAATTGGATAAGAATAAGCCTTCGGAGGACGAAAATGACCTAAATGTTCATCAAATGACACAAACACACCTACTGGATGCACAAGATTGGCTTAAAAACCTAATTGGACAAGATTAAGACTAGGGAGGACGAAAATGACCTAAATGTTCATCCAATGACACAAACACACCTATTGGATGCACAAGATTGGTTAAAAACCCTAATTGGACAAGAATAAGCCTAGGGAGGACGAAAATGACCTAAATGTTCATCCAATGACACAAATGAACTTATTGGATGCACAAGATTGGTTAGAAACCCTAATTGGACAAGAATAATTCTAGGGAGGACGAAACTGACCTAAATGTTCATCCAATGACACAAATGAACTTATTGGATGCACAAGATTGGTTAAAAATCCTAATTGGACAAGAATAAGCCTAGGGAGGACGAAAATGACCTAAATGTTCATCCAACGACACAAATGAACTTATTGGATGCACAAGATTGCTTAAAAACCCTAATTGGACAAGAATAAGCCTAGGGAGGACGAAAATGACCTAAATGTTCATCCAATAACACAAATACACCTATTGGATGCACAAGATTGGTTAGAAACCCTAATTGGACAAGAATAAGCCTAGGTAGGACGAAAATGACCTAAATGTTCATCCAATGACACAAACACACCTATTGGATGCACAAGATTGGCTTAAAACCCTAATTGGACAAGAATAAGCCTAGGTAGGACGAAAATGACCTAAATGTTCATCCAATGACACAAACACACCTATTGGATGCACAAGATTGGTTAAAAACCCTAATTGGACAAGAATAAGCCTAAGGAGGACGAAAATGACCTAAATGTTCATCCAATGACACAAATGAACTTATTGGATGCACAAGATTACTTAAAAACCCTAATTGGACAAGAATAAGCCTAGGGAGGACGAAAATGACCTAAATGTTCATCCAATGACACAAATACACCTATTGGATGCACAAGATTGGTTAAAAACCCTAATTGGACAAGAATAAGCCTACGGAGGACGAAAATGACCTAAATGTTCATCCAATGACACAAACACACCTATTGGATGCACAAGATTGGTTAAAAACCATAATTGGACAAGAATAAGCCTAGGGAGGACATAAATGACCTAAATGTTCATCCAATGAAACAAATGAACTTATTGGATGCACAAGATTGTTTAAAAACCCTAATTAGACAAGAATAAGCCTAGGGAGGACGAAAATGACCTAAATGTTCATCCAATGACACAAATGAACTTATTGGATGCACAAGATTGCTTAAAAACCCTAATTAGACAAGAATAAGCCTAGGGAGGACGAAAATGATTTAAATATTCATCCAATGACACAAATGAACTTATTGGATGCACAAGATTGGTTAGAAACCCTAATTGGACAAGAATAATTCTAGGGAGGACGTAAATGACCTAAATGTTCATCCAATGACACAAATGAACTTATTGGATACACAAGATTGGTTAAAAATCTTAATTGGGCAAGAATAAGCCTAGGGAGGATGAAAATGACCTAAATGTTCATCCAATGACACAAACACACCTATTGGATGCACAAGATTGGTTAAAAACCATAATTGGACAAGAATAAGCCTAGGGAGGACATAAATGACCTAAATGTTCATCCAATGACACAAATGAACTTATTGGATGCACAAGATTGCTTAAAAACCCTAATTAGACAAGAATAAGCCTAGGGAGGACGAAAATGACCTAAATTTTCCTCCAATGACACAAACACACCTATTGGATGCACAAGATTGGTTAAAAACCCTAACTGGACAAGAATAAGCCTAGGGAGGACGAAAATGACCTAAATGTTCATCCAATGACACAAATGAACTTATTGGATGCACAAGATTGCTTAAAAACCCTAATTGGACAAGAATAAGCCTAGGGAGGACGAAAATGACCTAAATGTTTATCCAATGAAACAAATACACCTATTGGATGCAAAAGATTGGTTAGAAACCCTAATTCCACAAGAATAAGCCTAGGGAGGACGAAAATGACCTAAATGTTCATCCAATGACACAAACACACCTATTGGATGCACAAGATTGGTTAAAAACCCTAATTGGACAAGAATAAGCCTAGGGAGGACGAAAATGACCGAAATGTTCATCCAATGACACTAATGAACTTATTGGATGCACAAGATTGGTTAGAAACCCTAATTGGACAAGAATAAGCCTAGGGAGGACGAAAATGACCTAAATGTTCATCCAATAACATAAATGAACTTATTGGATGCACAAGATTGGTTAAAAACCCTAATTGGACAAGAATAAGCCTAGGGAGGACGAAAATGACCTAAATGTTCATCCAATGACACAAACACACCTATTGGATGCACAAGATTGGCTTAAAACCCTAATTGGAAAAGAATAAGACTAGAGAGGACGAAAATGACCTAAATGTTCATCCAATGACACAAACACACCTATTGGATGCACAAGATTGGTTAAAAACCGTAATTGGACTACAATAATCCTAGGGAGGATGAAAATGACCTAAATGTTCATCCAATGACACAAATGAACTTATTGGATGCACAAGATTGCTTAAAACCCTACTTGGACAAGAATAAGACTAGGGAGGACGAAAATGACCTAAATGTTCATCCAATGACACAAACCCACCTATTGGATGCACAAGATTGGTTAGAAACCCTAATTGGACAAGAATAAGCCTAGGGAGGACGAAAATGATCTAAATGTTCATCCAATGACACAAACGAACTTATTGGATGCACAAGATTGCTTAAAACCCTAATTGGACAAGAATAAGACTAGGGAAGACGAAAATGACCTAAATGTTCATCCAATGACACAAACACACCTATTGGATGCACAAGATTGGTTAGAAATCCTAATTGAACAAGAATAAGCCTAGGGAGGACGAAAATGACTTAAATCTTAATCCAATGACACAAATGAACTTATTGGATGCACAAGATTGCTTAAAACCCTAATTGTACAAGAATAAGACTAGGGAGGACGAAAATGACCTAAATGTTCATCCAATGACACAAACACACCTATTGGATGCACAAGATTGGTTAAAAACCCTAATTGGACAACAATAAGCCTAGGGAGGATGAAAATGACCTAAATGTTCATCTAATGACACAAACGCACCTATTGGATGCACAAGATTGGTTAAAAACCCTAATTGCACAAAAATAAGCCTAGGGAGGACGAAAATGACCTAAATGTTCATCCAATGACACAAATGAACTTATTGGATGCACAAGATTGCTTAAAAACCCTAATTGGACAAGAATAAGCCTAGGGAGGACGAAAATGACCCAAATGTTCATCCAATGACACAAATGAACTTATTGGATGCACAAGATTGCTTAAAAACCCTAATTGGACAAGAATAAGCCTAGGGAGGACGAAAATGACCTAAATGTTCATCCAATGACACAAATGAACTTATTGGATGCACAAGATTGCTTAAAAACCCTAATTGGACTTGAATAAGCCTAAGGAGGACGAAAATGACCTAAATGTTCATCCAATGACACAAATGAACTTATTGGATGCACAAGATTGGTTAAAAACCCTAATTGGACAAGAATAAGCCTAGGGTGGACGAAAATGACCTAAATGTTCATCCAATGACACAAACACACCTATTGGCTGCACAAGATTCGTTAGAAACCCTAATTGGACCAGAAAAAGCCTATGGTGGACGAAAATGACCTAAATGTTCATCCAATGACACAAACACACCTATTGGATGCACAAGATTGGTTAAAAACCCTAATTGGACAAGAATAAGCCTAGGGAGGACGAAAATGACCTAAATGTTCATCCAATGACACAAACACACCGATTGGATGCACAAGATTGGTTAAAAACCCTAATTGGACAAGAATAAGCCTAGGGAGGACGAAAATGACCTAAATGTTCATCCAATGACACAAATACACCTATTGGATGCACAAGATTCGTTAGAAACCCTAATTGGACAAGAACAAGCCTAGGGAGGACGAAACTGACCTAAATGTGCATCCAATGATACAAACACACCTATTGGATGCACAAGATTGGTTAAAAACCCTAATTGGACAAGAATAAGCCTAGGGAGGACGAAAATGACCTAAATGTTCATCCAATGACACAAATACACCTATTGGATGCACAAGATTGGTTAAAAACCCTAATTGGACAAGAATATGCCTAGGAAGGACGAAAATGACCTAAATGTTCATCCAATGACACAAATGAACTTATTGGATGCACAAGATTGCTTAAAAACCCTAATTGGACAAGAATAAGCCTAGGGAGGACGAAAATGACCTAAATGTTCATCCAATGACACAAATGAACTTATTGGATGCACAAGATTGCTTAAAAACCCTAATTGGACAAGAATAAGCCTAGGGAGGAGGAAAATGACCTAAATGTTCATCCAATGACACAAATACACCTATTTGATGCACAAGATTGGTTAGAAACCCTAATTGGACAAGAATAAGCCTAGGGAGGACGAAAATGACCTAAATGTTCATCCAATGACACAAACACACCTATTGGATGCACAAGATTGGTTAAAAACCATAATTGGACAAGAATAAGCCTAGGGAGGACATAAATGACCTAAATGTTCATCCAATGACACAAATGAACTTATTGGATGCACAAGATTGCTTAAAAACCCTAATTAGACAAGAATAAGCCTAGGGAGGACGAAAATGACCTAAATGTTCATCCAATGACACAAATACACCTATTGGAATCACAAGATTGGTTAGAAACCCTAATTGGACAAGAATAAGCCTACGGAGGACGAAAATGACCTAAATGTTCATCCAATGACACAAACACACCTATTGGATGCACAAGATTGGTTAAAAACCATAATTGGACAAGAATAAGCCTAGGGAGGACATAAATGACCTAAATGTTCATCCAATGAAACAAATGAACTTATTGGATGCACAAGATTGCTTAAAAACCCTAATTAGACAAGAATAAGCCTAGGGAGGACGAAAATGACCTAAATGTTCATCCACTGACACAAACACACCTATTGGATGCACGAGATTGGTTAGAAACCCTAATTGAACAAGAATAAGCCTATGGAGGACGAAAATGACTTAAATCTTAATCCAATGACACAAATGAACTTATTGGATGCACAAGATTGCTTAAAACCCTAATTGGACAAGAATAAGACTAGCGAGGACGAAAATGACCTAAATGTTCATCCAATTACACAAACACACCTATTGGATGCACAAGATTGGTTAAAAACCCTAATTGGACAACAATAAGCCTAGGGAGGATGAAAATGACCTAAATGTTCATTTAATGACACAAACACACCTATTGGATGCACAAGATTGGTTAAAAACCCTAATTGCACAAAACTAAGCCTAGTGATGACTAAAATAACCTAAATGTTCATCCAATGACACAAATGAACTTATTGGATGCACAAGATTGCTTAAAACCCTAATTGGACAAGAATAAGACAAGGGAGGACGAAAATGACCAAAATGTTCATCCAATGACACAAACACACCTATTGGATGCACAAGATTGGTTAGAAACCCTAATTGAACAAGAATAAGCCTACGGAGGACGAAAATGACCTAAATGTTCATCCAATGAAACAAATGAACTTATTGGATTCACAAGATTGCTTAAAAACCCTAATTGGACAAGAATAAGCCTAGGGAGGACGTAAATGACCTAAATGTTCATCCAATGACACAAATGAACTTATTGGATGCACAAGATTGGTTAAAAACCCTAATTGGACAAGAATAAGCCTTGGGAGGACGAAAATGACCTCAATGTTAATCCAATGACAGAAATGAACTTATTGGAGGCACAAGATTGGTTAAAAACCCTAATTGGACAAGAATAAGCCTAGGGTGGACGAAAATGACCTAAATGTTTATCCAATGACACAAATGAACTTATTGGATGCACAAGATTGGTTAAAAACCCTAATTGGACAAGAATAAGCCTAGGGAGGACGAAAATGACCTAAATGTCCATCCAATGACACAAACACACCTATTGGATGCACAAGATTGGTTAAAAACCCTAATTGGACAAGAATAAGCCTAGGGAGGACGAAAATGACCTAAATGTTCATCAAATGACACAAATGAACTTATTGGATGCACAAGATTGGTTAGAAACCCTAATTGGACAAGAATAATTCTAGGGAGGACGAAAATGACCTAAATGTTCATCCAATGACACAAATACACCTATTGGATGCACAAGATTGGTTAGAAACCCTAATTGGACAAGAATAAGCCTAGGGAGGAAGAAAATGACCTAAATATTCATCCAATGACACAAACACACCTATTGGATGCACAAGATTGGTTAAAAACCATAATTGGACAAGAATAAGCCTAGGGAGGACATAAATGACCTAAATGTTCATCCAATGACACAAATGAACTTATTGGATGCACAAGATTGCTTAAAAACCCTAATTAGACAAGAATAAGCCTAGGGAGGACGAAAATGATTTAAATATTCATCCAATGACACAAATGAACTTATTGGATGCACAAGATTGGTTAGAAACCCTAATTGGACAAGAATAATTCTAGGGAGGACGTAAATGACCTAAATGTTCATCCAATGACACAAATGAACTTATTGGATACACAAGATTGGTTAAAAATCTTAATTGGGCAAGAATAAGCCTAGGGAGGATGAAAATGACCTAAATGTTCATCCAATGACACAAACACACCTATTGGATGCACAAGATTGGTTAAAAACCATAATTGGACAAGAATAAGCCTAGGGAGGACATAAATGACCTAAATGTTCATCCAATGACACAAATGAACTTATTGGATGCACAAGATTGCTTAAAAACCCTAATTAGACAAGAATAAGCCTAGGGAGGACGAAAATGACCTAAATGTTCATCCAATGATTCAAATGAACTTATTGGATGCACAAGATTGGTTAGAAACCCTAATTGGACAAGAATAATTCTAGGGATGACGTAAATGACCTAAATGTTCATCCAATGACACAAATGAACTTATTGGATACACAAGATTGGTTAAAAACCCTAATTGGACAAGAATAAGCCTAGGGAGGACAAAACTGACCAAAATGTTCATCCAATGACACAAACACACCTATTGGATGCACAAGATTGGTTAAAAACCCTAATTGGACAAGAATAAGCCTAGGGAGGACGAAAATGACCTAAATGTTCATCCAATGACACAAATGAACTTATTGGATGCACAAGATTGCTTAAAAACCCTAATTGGACAAGAATAAGCCTAGGGAGGACGAAAATGACCTAAATGTTCATCCAATGACACAAATACACCTATTGGAATCACAAGATTGATTAGAAACCCTAATTGGAAAACAATAAGCCTAGGGAGGACGAAAATGACCTAAATGTTCATCCAATGACACAAACACACCTATTGGATGCACAAGATTGGTTAAAAACCATAATTGGACAAGAATAAGCCTAGGGAGGACATAAATGACCTAAATGTTCATCCAATGAAACAAATGAACTTATTGGATGCACAAGATTGCTTAAAAACCCTAATTAGACAAGAATAAGCCTAGGGAGGACGAAAATGACCTAAATGTTCATCCACTGACACAAACACACCTATTGGATGCACGAGATTGGTTAGAAACCCTAATTGAACAAGAATAAGCCTATGGAGGACGAAAATGACTTAAATCTTAATCCAATGACACAAATGAACTTATTGGATGCACAAGATTGCTTAAAACCCTAATTGGACATGAATAAGACTAGCGAGGACGAAAATGACCTAAATGTTCATCCAATTACACAAACACACCTATTGGATGCACAAGATTGGTTAAAAACCATAATTGGACAAGAATAAGCCTAGGGAGGACATAAATGACCTAAATGTTCATCCAATGAAACAAATGAACTTATTGGATGCACAAGATTGCTTAAAAACCCTAATTAGACAAGAATAAGCCTAGGGAAGACGAAAATGACCTAAATGTTCATCCACTGACACAAACACACCTATTGGATGCACGAGATTGGTTAGAAACCCTAATTGAACAAGAATAAGCCTATGGAGGACGAAAATGACTTAAATCTTAATCCAATGACACAAATGAACTTATTGGATGCACAAGATTGCTTAAAACCCTAATTGGACATGAATAAGACTAGCGAGGACGAAAATGACCTAAATGTTCATCCAATTACACAAACACACCTATTGGATGCACAAGATTGGTTAAAAACCCTAATTGGACAACAATAAGCCTAGGGAGGATGAAAATGACCTAAATGTTCATTTAATGACACAAACACACCTATTGGATGCACAAGATTGGTTAAAAACCCTAATTGCACAAAACTAAGCCTAGTGAGGACTAAAATAACCTAAATGTTCATCCAATGACACAAATGAACTTATTGGATGCACAAGATTGCTTAAAACCCTAATTGAACAAGAATAAGCCTAGGGAGGACGAAAATGACCTAAATGTTCATCCAATGAAACAAATGAACTTATTGGATTCACAAGATTGCTTAAAAACCCTAATTGGACAAGAATAAGCCTAGGGAGGACGTAAATGACCTAAATGTTCATCCAATGACACAAATGAACTTATTGGATGCACAAGATTGGTTAAAAACCCTAATTGGACAAGAATAAGCCTTGGGAGGACGAAAATGACCTAATTGTTCATCCATTGACACAAATGAACTTATTGGAGGCACAAGATTGGTTAAAAACCCTAATTGGACAAGAATAAGCCTAGGGTGGACGAAAATGACCTAAATGTTTATCCAATGACACAAATGAACTTATTGGATGCACAAGATTGGTTAAAAACCCTAATTGGACAAGAATAAGCCTAGGGAGGGCGAAAATGACCTAAATGTTCATCCAATGACACAAACACACCTATTGGATGCACAAGATTGGTTAAAAACCCTAATTGGACAAGAATAAGCCTAGGGAGGACGAAAATGACCTAAATGTTCATCCAATGACACAAACACACCTATTGGATGCACAAGATTGGTTAAAAACCCTAACTTTACAAGAATAAGCATAGGGAGGACGAAAATGACTTAAATCTTAATCCAATGACACAAATGAACTTATTGGATGCACAAGATTGCTTAAAACCCTAATTGGAAAAGAATAAGCCTTGGGAGGACGAAAATGACCTAAATGTTCATCAAATGACACAAACACACCTATTGGATGCACAAGATTGGCTTAAAACCCTAATTGGACAAGAATAAAACTAGGGAGGACGAAGATGACCTAAATGTTCATCCAATGACACAAACACACCTATTGGATGCACAAGATTGGTTAAAAACCCTAATTGGACAACAATAAGCCTAGGGAGGATGAAAGTGACCTAAATGTTCATCTAATGACACAAACACACCTATTGGATGCACAAGATTGGTTAAAAACCCTAATTGCACAAAAATAAGCCTAGGGAGGACGAAAATGACCTAAATGTTCATCCAATGACACAAATGAACTTATTGGATGCACAAGATTGCTTAAAACCCTAATTGGACAAGAATAAGACTATGGAGGACGAAAATGACCTAAATGTTCGTCGAATGACACAAACACACCTATTGGATGCACAAGCTTGGTTAGAAACCCTAATTGGACAAGAATAAGCCTAGGGAGGACGAAAATGACCTAAATGTTCATCCAATGACACAAATGAACTTATTGGATGCACAAGATTGCTTAAAACCCTAATTGGACAAGAATAAGACTAGGGAGGATGAAAATGACCTAAATGTTCATCGAATGACACAAACACACCTATTGGATGCACAAGATTGGTTAGATACCCTAATTGGACAAGAATAAGCCTAGGGAGGACGAAAATGACCTAAATGTTCATCCAATGACACAAATGAACTTATTGGATGCACAAGATTGCTTAAAAACCCTAATTGGACAAGAATAAGCTTAGGGAGGACGAAAATGACCTAAATATTCATCCAATGACACAAACACACCTATTGGATGCACAAGATTGGTAAGAAACCCTAATTGGACAAGAATAAGCCTAGAAAGAACGAAAATGACCTAAATGTTCATCCAATGACACAAACACACCTATTGGATGCACAAGATTGGTTAAAAACCCTAATTGGACAAGAATAAGCCTAGGGAGGACGAAAATGACCTAAATGTTCATCCAATGACACAAACACACCTATTGGATGCACAAGATTGGTTAAAAACCCTAACTGGACAAGAATAAGCATAGGGAGGACGAAAATGACTTAAATCTTAATCCAATGACACAAATGAACTTATTGGATGCGCAAGATTGCTTAAAACCCTAATTGGATAAGAATAAGCCTTGGGAGGACGAAAATGACCTAAATGTTCATCAAATGACACAAACACACCTATTGGATGCACAAGATTGGCTTAAAACCCTAATTGGACAAGAATAAAACTAGGGAGGACGAAAATGACCTAAATGTTCATCCAATGACACAAACACACCTATTGGATGCACAAGATTGGTTAAAAACCCTAATTGGACAACAATAAGCCTAGGGAGGATGAAAATGACCTAAATGTTCATCTAATGACACAAACACACCTATTGGATGCACAAGATTGGTTAAAAACCCTAATTGCACAAAAATAAGCCTACGGAGGACGAAAATGACCTAAATGTTCATCCAATGACACAAATGAACTTATTGGATGCACAAGATTGCTTAAAACCCTAATTGGACAAGAATAAGACTATGGAGGACGAAAATGACCTAAATGTTCGTCGAATGACACAAACACACCTATTGGATGCACAAGCTTGGTTAGAAACCCTAATTGGACAAGAATAAGCCTAGGGAGGACGAAAATGACCTAAATGTTCATCCAATGACACAAATGAACTTATTGGATGCACAAGATTGCTTAAAACCCTAATTGGACAAGAATAAGACTAGGGTGGACGAAAATGACCTAAATGTTCATCCAATGACACAAACACACCTATTGGATGCACAAGATTGGTTAAAAACCCTAATTGGACAAGAATAAGCCTAGGGAGGACGAAAATGACCTAAATGTTCATCCAATGACACAAATGAACTTATTGGATGCACAAGATTGCTTAAAAACCCTAATTGGACAAGAATAAGCCTAGGGAGGACGAAAATGACCTAAATGTTCATCCAATGACACTATATACATATTGGAATCACAAGATTGGTTAGAAACCTTAATTGGACAAGAATAAGCCTAGCGAGGACGAAAATGACCTAAATGTTCATCCAATGACACAAACACACCTATTGGATGCACAAGATTGGTTAAAAACCATAATTGGACAAGAATAAGCCTAGGGAGGACATAAATGACCTAAATGTTCATCCAATGACACAAATGAACTTATTGGATGCACAAGATTGCTTAAAAACCCTAATTAGACAAGAATAAGACTAGGGAGGACGAAAATGACCTAAATGTTCATCCAATGACACAAACACACCTATTGGATGCACAAGATTGGTTAAAAACCCTAATTGGACAAGAATAAGCCTAGGGAGGACGAAAATGACCTAAATGTTCATCCAATGACACAAATGAACTTATTGGATGGACAAGATTGCTTAAAACCCTAATTGGACAAGAATAAGACTAGGGAGGACGAAAATGACCTAAATGTTCATCCAATGACACAAACACATCTATTGGATGCACAAGATTGGTTAGAAACCCTAATTGAACAAGAATAAGCCTAGGGAGGACGAAAATTTCTTAAATATTAATCCAATGACACAAATGAACTTATTGGATGCACAAGATTGCTTAAAAACCCTAATTAGACAAGAATAAGCCTAGGGAGGACGAAAATGACCTAAATGTTCATCCAATGACACAAACACACCTATTGGATGCACAAGATTGGTTAAAAACCCTAATTGGACAAGAATAAGCCTAGGGAGGACGAAAATGACCTAAATGTTCATCCAATGACACAAATGAACTTATTGGATGCACAAGATTGCTTAAAAACCCTAATTAGACAAGAATAAGCCTAGGGAGGACGAAAATGACCTAAATGTTCATCCAATGACACAAATACATCTATTGGATACACAAGATTAGTTAGAAACCCTAATTGGACAAGAATAAACCTAGGGAGGACGAAAATGACCTAAATGTTCATCCAATGACACAAACACACCTATTGGATTCACAAGATTGGTTAAAAACCCTAATTGGCCAAGAATAAGCCTAGGGAGGACGAAAATGACCGAAATGTTCATCAAATAACACAAATACACCTATTGGATGCAAAAGATTGGTTAGAAACCCTAATTGGACAAGAATAAGCCTAGGGAGGACGAAAATGACCTAAATGTTCATCCAATGACACAAACACACCTATTGGATGCACAAGATTGGTTAAAAACCCTAATTGGACAAGAATAAGCCTAGGGAGGACGAAAATGACCTAAATGTTCATCCAATGACACAAATACACCTATTGGATGCACAAGATTGGTTAGAAACCCTAATTGGACAAGAATAAGCCTAGGGAGGACGTAAATGACCTAAATGTTCATCCAATAACACAAATGAACTTATTGGATGCACAAGATTGCTTAAAAACCCTAATTAGACAAGAATAAGCCTAGGGAGGACGAAAATGACCTAAATGTTCATCCAATGACACAAATGAACTTATTGGATGCACAAGATTGCTTAAAAACCCTAATTGGACAAGAATAAGCCTAGGGAGGACGAAAATGTCCTAAATGTTCATCCAATGACACAAACACACCTATTGGATGCACAAGATTGGTTAAAAACCCTAATTGGACAAGAATAAGCCTAGGGAGGACGAAAATGACCTAAATGTTCATCCAATGACACAAATGAACTTATTGGGTGCACAAGATTGCTTAAAAACCCTAATTGGACAAGAATAAGCCTAGGGAGGACGAAAATGACCTAAATGTTCATCCAATGACACAAATGAACTTATTGGATGCACAAGATTGGTTAAAAACCCTAATTGGACACGAATAAGCCTTGGGAGGACGAAAATGACCTAAATGTTCATCCAATGACACAAATGAACTTATTGGAGGCACAAGATTGGTTAAAAACCCTAATTGGACAAGAATAAGCCTAGGGTGGACGAAAATGACCTAAATGTTTATCCAATGACACAAATGAACTTATTGGATGCACAAGATTGGTTAAAAACCCTAATTGGACAAGAATAAGCCTAGGGAGGACAAAACTGACCTAAATATTCATCCAATGACACAAACACACCTATTGGATGCACAAGATTGGTTAAAAACCCTAATTGGACAAGAATAAGCCTAGGGAGGACGAAAATGACCTAAATGTTCATCCAATGACACAAATGAACTTATTGGATGCACAAGATTGGTTAACAACTTTAATTGGACAAGAATAAGCCTAGGGAGGACGAAAATGACCTAAATATTCATCCAATGACACAAATGAACTTATTGGATGCACAAGATTGCTTAAAAACCCTAATTGGACAAGAATAAGCCTAGGGAGGACGAAAATGACCTAAATGTTCATCCAATGACACAAATGAACTTATTGGATGCACAAGATTGGTTAAAAACCCTAATTGGACAAGAATAAGCCTAGGGAGGACGAAAAATGACATAAATGTTCATGTAATGACACAAATGAACTTATTGGATGCACAAGATTGCTTAAAACCCTAATTGGACAAGAATAAGACTAGGGAGGACGAAAATGACCTAAATGTTCATCCAATGACACAAACACACCTATTGGATGCACAAGATTGGTAAGAAACCCTAATTGAACAAGAATAAGCCTAGGGAGGACAAAAATGACCTAAATGTTCATCCAATGACACAAATGAACTTATTGGATGCACAAGATTGCTTAAAAACCCTAATTGGACAAGAATAAGCCTAGGGAGGACGAAAATGACCTAAATGTTCATCCAATGACACAAATGAACTTATTGGATGCACAAGATTGCTTAAAAACCCTAATTGGACAAGAATAAGCCTAGGGAGGACGAAAATCACCTAAATGTTCATCCAATGACACAAATACACCTATTGGATGCAAAAGATTGGTTAGAAACCCTAATTTGACAAGAATAAGCATAGGGAGGACGAAAATGACCTAAATGTTCATCCAATGACACAAACACACCTATTGGATGCACAAGATTGGTTAAAAACCCTAATTGGACAAGAATAAGCCTAGGGAGGACGAAAATGACCTAAATGTTCATCCAATGACACAAATGAACTTACTGGATGCACAAGATTGCGTAAAAACCCTAATTAGACAAGAATAAGCCTAGGGAGGACGAAAATGACCTAAATGTTCATCCAATGACACAAACACACCTATTGGATGCACAAGATTGGTTAAAAACCCTAATTGGACAAGAATAAGCCTAGGGAGGACGAAAATGACCTAAATGTTCATCCAATGACACAAATGAACTTATTGGATGCACAAGATTGCTTAAAAACCCTAATTGGACAAGAATAAGCCTAGGGAGGACGAAAATGACCTAAATGTTCATCCAATGACACAAATACACCTATTGGATGCACAAGATTGCTTAAAAATCCTAATTGGACAAGAATAAGCCTAGGGAGGACAAAAATGACCTAAATGTTCATCCAATGACACAAATGAACTTATTGGATGCACAAGATTGCTTAAAAACCCTAATTGGACAAGAATAAGCCTAGGGAGGACGAAAATGACCTAAATGTTCATCCAATGACACAAATGAACTTATTGGATGCACAAGATTTGTTAAAAATCCTAATTGGACAAGAATAACCCTAGGGAGGACGAAAATGACCTAAATGATCATCCAATGACACAAATGAACTTATTGGATGAACAAGATTGGTTAGAAACCCTAATTGGACAAGAATAAGTTTAGGGAGGACGAAAATGACCTAAATGTTCATCCAATGACACAAATGAACTTATTGGATGCACAAGATTGCTTAAAAACCCTAATTGGACAAGAATAAGCCTAGGGAGGACGAAAATGACCTAAATGTTCATCCAATGACACAAATGAACTTATTGGATGCACAAGATTGCTTAAAAACCCTAATTGTACAAGAATAAGCCTAGGGAGGACGAAAATGACCTAAATGTTCATCCAATGACACAAATACACCTATTGGACGCACAAGATTGGTTAAAAACCCTAATTGGACAAGAATAAGCCTAGGGAGGACAAAAATGACCTAAATGTTCATCCAATGACACAAATGAACTTATTGGATGCACAAGATTGCTTAAAAACCCTAATTGGACAAGAATAAGCCTAGGGAGGACGAAAATGACCTAAATGTTCATCCAATGACACAAATACACCTATTGGATGCACAAGATTGGTTAAAAACCCTAATAGGACAAGAATAAGCCTAGGGAGGACGAAAATGACCTAAATGTTCATCCAATGACACAAATGAACTTATTGGATGCACAAGATTGCTTAAAAACCCTAATTGGACAAGAATAAGCCTAGGGAGGACGAAAATGACCTAAATGTTCATCCAATGACACAAATACACCTATTGGATGCACAAGATTGGTTAAAAACCCTAATTGGACAAGAATAAGCCTAGGGAGGATGAAAATGACCTAAATGTTCATCCAATGACACAAATACACCTATTGGATGCACAAGATTGGTTAAAAACCCTAATTGGACAAGAATAAGCCTAGGGAGGACAAAGATGACCTAAATGTTCATCCAATGACACAAATGAACTTATTGGATGCACAAGATTGCTTAAAAACCCTAATTGGACAAGAATAAGCCTAGGGAGGACGAAAATGACCTAAATGTTCATCCAATGACACAAATGAACTTATTGGATGCACAAGATTGCTTAAAAACCCTAATTAGACAAGAATAAGCCTAGGGAGGACGAAAATGACCTAAATGTTCATCCAATGACACCAACACACCTATTGGATGCACAATATTGGTTAGAAACATTAATTGAACAAGAATAAGCCTAGGGAGGACGAAAATGACCTAAATGTTCATCCAATGACACAAATGAACTTATTGGATGCACAAGATTGCTTAAAAACCCTAATTGGACAAGAATAAGCCTAGGGAGGACGAAAATGACCTAAATGTTCATCCAATGACACAAATGAACTTATTGGATGCACAAGATTGCTTAAAAACCCTAATTAGCCAAGAATAAGCATAGGGAGGACGAAAATGACCTAAATGTTCATCAAATGACACAAATACACCTATTGGATGCACAAGATTGGTTAGAAACCCTAATTGGACAAGAATAAGCCTAGGGAGGACGAAGATGACCTAAATGTTCATCCAATGACACAAACACACCTATTGGATGCACAAGATTGGTTAAAAACCCTAATTGGACAAGAATAAGCCTAGGGTGGACGAAAATGACCTAAATGTTTATCCAATGACACAAATGAACTTATTGGATGCACAAGATTGGTTAAAAACCCTAATTGGATAAGCATAAGCCAAGGGAGGACGAAAATGACCTAAATGTTCATCCAATGACACAAACACACCTATTGGATGCACAAGATTGGTTAAAAACCCTAATTGGACAAGAATAAGCCTAGGAAGGACGAAAATGACCTAAATGTTAATCCAATATCGCAAATGAACTTATTGGATGCACAAGATTGTTTAAAAACCCTAATTGGAGAAGAATAAGCCTAGGGAGGACGAAAATGACCTAAATGTTCATCCAATGACACAAACACACCTATTGGATGCACAAGATTGGTTAAAAACCCAAATTGGACAAGAATAAGCCTAGGGAGGACGAAAATGACCTAAATGTTCATCCAATGACACAAATGAACTTATTGGATGCACAAGATTGGTTAAAAACCCTAATTGGACAAGAATAAGCCTAGGGAGGACGAAAATGACCTAAATGTCCATCCAATGACACAAACACACCTATTGGATGCACAAGATTGGTTAAAAACCCTAATTGGACAAGAATAAGCCTAGGGAGGACGAAAATGACCTAAATGTTCATCAAATGACACAAATGAACTTATTGGATGCACAAGATTGGTTAGAAACCCTAATTGGACAAGAATAATTCTAGGGAGGACGAAAATGACCTAAATGTTCATCCAATGACACAAATACACCTATTGGATGCACAAGATTGGTTAGAAACCCTAATTGGACAAGAATAAGCCTAGGGAGGAAGAAAATGACCTAAATATTCATCCAATGACACAAACACACCTATTGGATGCACAAGATTGGTTAAAAACCATAATTGGACAAGAATAAGCCTAGGGAGGACATAAATGACCTAAATGTTCATCCAATGACACAAATGAACTTATTGGATGCACAAGATTGCTTAAAAACCCTAATTAGACAAGAATAAGCCTAGGGAGGACGAAAATGATTTAAATATTCATCCAATGACACAAATGAACTTATTGGATGCACAAGATTGGTTAGAAACCCTAATTGGACAAGAATAATTCTAGGGAGGACGTAAATGACCTAAATGTTCATCCAATGACACAAATGAACTTATTGGATACACAAGATTGGTTAAAAATCTTAATTGGGCAAGAATAAGCCTAGGGAGGATGAAAATGACCTAAATGTTCATCCAATGACACAAACACACCTATTGGATGCACAAGATTGGTTAAAAACCATAATTGGACAAGAATAAGCCTAGGGAGGACATAAATGACCTAAATGTTCATCCAATGACACAAATGAACTTATTGGATGCACAAGATTGCTTAAAAACCCTAATTAGACAAGAATAAGCCTAGGGAGGACGAAAATGACCTAAATTTTCCTCCAATGACACAAACACACCTATTGGATGCACAAGATTGGTTAAAAACCCTAACTGGACAAGAATAAGCCTAGGGAGGACGAAAATGACCTAAATGTTCATCCAATGACACAAATGAACTTATTGGATGCACAAGATTGCTTAAAAACCCTAATTGGACAAGAATAAGCCTAGGGAGGACGAAAATGACCTAAATGTTTATCCAATGAAACAAATACACCTATTGGATGCAAAAGATTGGTTAGAAACCCTAATTCCACAAGAATAAGCCTAGGGAGGACGAAAATGACCTAAATGTTCATCCAATGACACAAACACACCTATTGGATGCACAAGATTGGTTAAAAACCCTAATTGGACAAGAATAAGCCTAGGGAGGACGAAAATGACCTAAATGTTCATCCAATGACACAAACGCACCTATTGGATGCACATGATTGGTTAAAAACCCTAATTGGACAAGAATAAGCCTAGGGAGGACGAAAACGACCTAAATGTTCATCCAATAACACAAATGAACTTATTGGATGCACAAAATTGCTTAAAAATCCTAATTAGACAAGAATAAGCCTAGGGAGGACGAAAATGACCTAAATGTTCATCCAATGACACAAATACACCTATTGGATGCACAAGATTGGTTAGAAACCCTAATTGGACAAGAATAAGCCTAGGGAGGAAGAAAATGACCTAAATGTTCATCCAATGAGACAAACACACCTATTGGATGCACAAGATTGGTTAAAAACCATAATTGGACAAGAATAAGCCTAGGGAGGACATAAATGCCCTAAATGTTCATCCAATGACACAAATGAACTTATTGGATGCACAAGATTGCTTAAAAACCCTAATTAGACAAGAATAAACCTAGGGAGGACGAAAATGACCTAAATGTTCATCCAATGACACAAATGAACTTATTGGATGCACAAGATTGGTTAGAAACCCTAATTGGACAAGAATAATTCTAGGGAGGACGTAAATGACCTAAATGTTCATCCAATGAAACAAATGAACTTATTGGATACACAAGATTGGTTAAAAATCTTAATTGGACAAGAATAAGCCTAGGGAGGACGAAAATGACCTAAATGTTCATCCAATGACACAAACACACCTATTGGATGCACAAGATTGGTTAAAAACCCTAATTGGACAAGAATAAGCCTAGGGTGGACGAAAATGATCTAAATGTTTATCCAATGACACAAATGAACTTATTGGATGCACAAGATTGGTTAAAAATCCTAATTGGAAGAGAATAAGCCTAGGGAGGACGAAAATGACCTAAATGTTCATCCAATGACACAAACACACCTATTGGATGCACAAGATTGGTTAAAAACCCTAATTGGACAAGAATAAGCCTAGGGAGGACGAAAATGACCTAAATGTTCATCCAATGACACAAATGAACTTATTGGATGCACAAGATTGGTTAGAAACCCTAATTGGACAAGAATAAGCCTAGGGAGGACGAAAATGACCTAAATGTTCATCCAATGACACAAATGAACTTAATGGATGCACAAGATTGCTTATAAACCCTAATTGGACAAGAATAAGCCTAGGGAGGACGAAAATGACCTAAATGTTCATCCAATGACACAAATGAACTTATTGGATGCACAAGATTGCTTAAAAACCCTAATTGGACAAGAATATGCCTAGGGAGGACGAAAAATGACCTAAATGTTCATCCAATGACACAAATGAACTTATTGGATGCACAAGATTGCTTAAAACCCTAATTGGACAAGAATAAGACTAGGGAGGACGAAAATGACCTAAATGTTCATCCAATGACACAAACACACCTATTGGATGCACAAGATTGGTTAAAAACCCTAATTGGACAAGAATAAGCCTAGGGAGGACGAAAATGACCTAAATGTTCATCCAGTGACACAAATGAACTTATTGGATGCACAAGATTGGTTAAAACCCTAATTGGACAAGAATAAGACTAGGGAGGACGAAAATGACCTAAATGTTCATCCAATGACACAAACACACCTATTGGATGCACAAGATTGGTTAAAAACCCTAATTGGACAAGAATAAGCCTAGGGAGGACGAAAATGACCTAAATGTTCATCCAATGACACAAATGAACTTATTGGATGCACAAGATTGCTTAAAAACCCTAATTGGACAAGAATAAGCCTAGGGAGGACGAAAATGACTTAAATGTTCATCCAATGACACAAATGAACTTATTGGGTGCACAAGATTGGTTAGAAACCCTAATTAGACAAGAATAAGCCTAGGGAGGACGAAAATGACCTAAATGTTCATCCAATGACACAAATACACCTATTGGATGCACAAGATTGGTTAGAAACCCTAATTGGACAAGAATAAGCCTAGGGAGGACGAAAATGACCTAAATGTTCATCCAATGACACAAACACGCCTATTGGATGCACAAGATTGGTTAAAAACCATAATTGGACAAGAATAAGCGTAGGGAGGACGAAAATGACCTAAATGTTCATCCAATGACACAAATGAACTTATTGGATGCACAAGATTGCTTAAAACCCTAATTGGACAAGAATAAGCCATGGGAGGACAAGAATGACCTAAATGTTCATCCAATGACACAAACACACCTATTGGATGCACAAGATTGGTTAAAAACCCTAATTGGACAAGAATAAGCCTAGGGAGGACGAAAATGACCTAAATGTTCATCCAATGACACAAATGAACTTATTGGATGCACAAGATTGCTTAGAAACCCTAATTGGACAAGAATAAGCCTAGGGAGGACGAAAATGACCTAAATGTTCATCCAATGACACAAATGAACTTATTGGATGCACAAGATTGCTTAAAAACCCTAATTGAAAAAGAATAAGCCTAGGGAGGACGAAAAATGACCTAAATGTTCATCCAATGACACAAATGAACTTATTGGATGCACAATATTGCTTAAAACCCTAATTGGAGAAGAATAAGACTAGGGAGGACGAAAATGACCTAAATGTTCATCCAATGACACAAACACACCTATTGGATGCACAAGATTGGTTAGAAACCCTAATTGAACAAGAATAAGCCTAGGGAGGACGAAAATGACCTAAATGTTCATCCAATGAGACAAATGAACTTATTGGATGCACAAGATTGCTTAAAAACCCTAATTGGACAAGAATAAGCCTAGGGAGGACGAAAATGACCTAAATGTTCATCCAATGACACAAATACACCTATTGGATGCACAAGATTGGTAAAAAACCCTAATTGGACAAGAATAAGCCTAGGGAGGACGAAAATGACCTAAATGTTCATCCAATGACACAAACACACCTATTGGATGCACAAGATTGGTTAAAAACCCTAATTGGACAAGAATAAGCCTAGGGAGGACGAAAATGACCTAAATGTTCATCCAATAACACAAATGAACTTATTGGATGCAGAAGATTGCTTAAAAACCCTAATTGGACAAGAATAAGCCTAGGGATGACGAAAATGACCTAAATGTTCATCCAATGACACAAATGAACATATTGGATGCACAAGATTGCTTAAAAACCCTAATTGGACAAGAATAAGCCTAGGGAGGACGAAAATGACCTAAATGTTCATCCAATGACACAAATACACCTATTGGATGCACAAGATTGGTTAAAAACCCTAATTGGACACGAATATCCCTAGGGAGGACGAAAATGACCTAAATGTTCATCCAATGACACAAATGAACTTATTGGATGCACAAGATTGCTTAAAAACCGTAATTAGACAAGAATAAGCCTAGGGAGGACGAAAATGACCTAAATATTCATCCAATGACACAAATACACCTATTGGATGCACAAGGTTCGTTAGAAACACTAATTGGACAAGAATAAGCCTAGGGAGGACGAAAATGACCTAAATGTTCATCCAATGACACAAATGAACTTATTGGATGCACAAGATTGCTTAAAAACCCTAATTGGACAAGAATAAGCCTAGGGAGGACGAAAATGACCTAAATGTTCATCCAATGACACAAATACACCTATTGGATGCACAAGATTGGTTACAAACCCTAATTGGACAAGAATAAGCCTAGGGAGGACGAAAATGACCTAAATGTTCATCCAATGACACAAATGAACTTATTGGATGCACAAGATTGCTTAAAAACCCTAATTAGACAAGAATAAGCCTAGGGAGGACGAAAATGACCTAAATGTTCATCCAATGACACAAATACATCTATTGGATATACAAGATTAGTTAGAAACCCTAATTGGACAAGAATAAACATAGGGAGGACGAAAATGACCTAAATGTTCATCCAATGACACAAACACACCTATTGGATGCACAAGATTGGTTAAAAACCCTAATTGGACAAGAATAAGCCTAGGGAGGACGAAAATGACCTAAATGTTCATCCAATGACACAAATACACCTATTGGATGCAAAAGATTGGTTAGAAACCCTAATTGGACAAGAATAAGCCTAGGGAGGACGAAAATGACCTAAATGTTCATCCAATGACACAAATGAACTTATTGGATGCACAAGATTGCTTAAAAACCCTAATTGGACAAGAATAAGCCTAGGGAGGACGAAAATGACCTAAATGTTCATCCAATGACACAAATACACCTATTGGATGCAAAAGATTGGTTAGAAATTCTAATTTTACAAGAATAAGCCTAGGGAGGACGAAAATGACCTAAATGTTCATCCAATGACACAAACACACCTATTGGATGCACAAGATTGGTTAAAAACCCTAATTGGACAAGAATAAGCCTAGGGAGGACGAAAATGACCTAAATGTTCATCCAATGACACAAATGAACTTATTGGATGCACAAGATTGGTTAGAAACCCTAATTGGACAAGTATAAGCCTAGGGAGGACGAAAATGACCTAAATGTTCATCAAATGACTAAACACACCTATTGGAAGCACAAGATTGGTTAGAAACCCAAATTGGACAAGAATAAGCCTAGGGAGGACGAAAATGACCTAAATGTTCACCCAATGACACAAATGAACTTATTGGATGCACAAGA
Organism: Cicer pinnatifidum; assembly: GCA_037974775.1. Classification (NCBI taxonomy): domain Eukaryota; kingdom Viridiplantae; phylum Streptophyta; class Magnoliopsida; order Fabales; family Fabaceae; genus Cicer; species Cicer pinnatifidum. The sequence goes on along the minus strand of JBBPBR010000583.1, from coordinate 1,502 downwards.
TTGGTTAAAAACCCTAATTGGACAAGAATAAGCCTAGGGAGGACGAAAATGACCTAAATGTTCATCCAATGACACAAATGCACTTATTGGATGCACAAGATTGGTTAAAAACCCTAAATGGACAAGAATAAGCCTAGGGAGGACGAAAATGACCTAAATGTTCATCCAATGACACAAATGAACTTATTGGATGCACAAGATTGCTTAAAAACCCTAATTGGACAAGAATAAGCCTAGGGAGGACGAAAATGACCTAAATGTCCATCCAATGACACAAATACACCTATTGGATGCACAAGATTGGTTAAAAACCATAATTGGACAAGAATATGCCTAGAGAGGACGAAAATGACCTATATGTCCATCCAATGACACAAATACACCTATTGGATGGACAAGATTCGTTAGAAACCCTAATTGGACAAGAATAAGCCTAGGGAGGACGAAACTGACCTAAATGTTCATCCAATGACACAAACACACCTATTGGATGCACAAGATTGGTTAAAAACCCTAATTGGACAAGAATAAGCCTAGGGTGGACGAAAATGACCTAAATGTTTATCCAATGACACAAATGAACTTATTGGATGCACAAGATTGGTTAAAAACCCTAATTGGACAAGAATAAGCCTAGGGAGGACGAAAATGACCTAAATGTTCATCCAATGACACAAACACACCTATTGGATGCACAAGATTGGTTAAAAACCCTAATTGGACAAGTATAAGCCTAGGGAGGACGAAAATGACCTAAATGTTCATCCAATGACACAAATGAACTTATTGGATGCACAAGATTGGTTAGAAACCCTAATTGGACAAGAATAAGCCTAGGGAGGACGAAAATGACCTAAATGTTCATCCAATGACACAAACACACCTATTGGATGCACAAGATTGGTTAAAAACCCTAACTGGGCAAGAATAAGCCTAGGGAGGACGAAAATGACTTAAATCTTAATCCAATGACACAAATGAACTTATTGGATGCACAAGATTGCTTAAAACCCTAATTGGATAAGAATAAACCTTAAGAGGACGAAAATGACCTAAATGTTCATCAAATGACACAAACACACCTATTGGATGCACAAGATTGGCTTAAAACCCTAATTGGACAAGAATAAGACAAGGAAGGACGAAAATGACCTAAATGTTCATCCAATGACACAAACACACCTATTGGATGCACAAGATTGGTTAAAAACCCTAATTGGACAACAATAAGCCTAGGGAGGATGAAAATGTCCTAAATGTTCATCTAATGACACAAATGAACTTATTGGATGCACAAGATTGGTTAAAAACCCTAATTGGACAAGAATAAGCCTAGGGAGGACAAAACTGACCCAAATGTTCATCCAATGACACAAACACACCTATTGGATGCACAAGATTGGTTAAAAACCCTAATTGGACAAGAATAAGCCTAGGGAGGACGAAAATGACCTAAATGTTCATCCAATGACACAAATGAACTTATTGGATGCACAAGATTG
>JBBPBR010000582.1:0-22610 GCA_037974775.1 Cicer pinnatifidum | reverse complement strand
GAAAATGACCTAAATGTTCATCCACTGACACAAACACACCTATTGGATGCACGAGATTGGTTAGAAACCCTAATTGAACAAGAATAAGCCTATGGAGGACGAAAATGACTTAAATCTTAATCCAATGACACAAATGAACTTATTGGATGCACAAGATTGCTTAAAACCCTAATTGGACAAGAATAAGACTAGGGAGGACGAAAATGACCTAAATGTTCATCCAATTACACAAACACACCTATTGGATGCACAAGATTGGTTAAAAACCCTAATTGGACAAAAATAAACCTAGGGAGGATGAAAATGACCTAAATGTTCATTTAATGACACAAACACACCTATTGGATGCACAAGATTGGTTAAAAACCCTAATTGCACAAAACTAAGCCTAGGGAGGACTAAAATAACCTAAATGTTCATCCAATGACGCAAATGAACTTATTGGATGCACAAGATTGCTTAAAACCCTAATTGGACAAGAATAAGACAAGGGAGGACGAAAATGACCTAAATATTCATCCAATGACACAATCACACCTATTGGATGCACAAGATTGGTTAGAAACCCTAATTGAACAAGAATAAGCCTAGGGAGGACGAAAATGACCTAAATGTTCATCCAATAAAACAAATGAATTTATTGGATTCACAAGATTGCTTAAAAACCCTAATTGGACAAGAATAAGCCTAGGGAGGACGTAAATGACCTAAATGTTCATCCAATGACACAAATGAACTTATTGGATGCACAAGATTGGTTAAAAACCCTAATTGGACAAGAATAAGCCTTGGGAGGACGAAAATGACCTAAATGTTAATCCAATGACAGAAATGAACTTATTGGAGGCACAAGATTGGTTAAAAACCCTAATTGGACAAGAATAAGCCTAGGGTGGACGAAAATGACCTAAATGTTTATCCAATGACACAAATGAACTTATTGCATGCACAAGATTGGTTAAAAACCCTAATTGGACAAGAATAAGCCTAGGGAGGACGAAAATGACCTAAATGTTCATCCAATGACACAAACACACCTATTGGATGCACAAGATTGGTTAAAAACCCTAATTGGACAAGAATAAGCCTAGGGAGGACGAAAATGACCTAAATGTTCATCCAATGACACAAATGAACTTATTGGATGCACAAGATTGCTTAAAAACCCTAATTGGACAAGAATAAGCCTAGGGAGGACGAAAATGACCTAAATGTTCATCCAATGACACAAATACACCTATTGGAATCACAAGATTGGTTAGAAACCCTAATTGGACAACAATAAGCCTAGGGAGGACGAAAATGACCTAAATGTTCATCCAATGACACAAACACACCTATTGGATGCACAAGATTGGTTAAAAACCATAATTGGACAAGAATAAGCCTAGGGAGGACATAAATGACCTAAATGTTCATCCAATGAAACAAATGAACTTATTGGATGCACAAGATTGCTTAAAAACCCTAATTAGACAAGAATAAGCCTAGGGAAGACGAAAATGACCTAAATGTTCATCCACTGACACAAACACACCTATTGGATGCACGAGATTGGTTAGAAACCCTAATTGAACAAGAATAAGCCTATGGAGGACGAAAATGACTTAAATCTTAATCCAATGACACAAATGAACTTATTGGATGCACAAGATTGCTTAAAACCCTAATTGGACATGAATAAGACTAGCGAGGACGAAAATGACCTAAATGTTCATCCAATTACACAAACACACCTATTGGATGCACAAGATTGGTTAAAAACCCTAATTGGACAACAATAAGCCTAGGGAGGATGAAAATGACCTAAATGTTCATTTAATGACACAAACACACCTATTGGATGCACAAGATTGGTTAAAAACCCTAATTGCACAAAACTAAGCCTAGTGATGACTAAAATAACCTAAATGTTCATCCAATGACACAAATGAACTTATTGGATGCACAAGATTGCTTAAAACCCTAATTGGACAAGAATAAGACAAGGGAGGACGAAAATGACCAAAATGTTCATCCAATGACACAAACACACCTATTGGATGCACAAGATTGGTTAGAAACCCTAATTGAACAAGAATAAGCCTACGGAGGACGAAAATGACCTAAATGTTCATCCAATGAAACAAATGAACTTATTGGATTCACAAGATTGCTTAAAAACCCTAATTGGACAAGAATAAGCCTAGGGAGGACGTAAATGACCTAAATGTTCATCCAATGACACAAATGAACTTATTGGATGCACAAGATTGGTTAAAAACCCTAATTGGACAAGAATAAGCCTTGGGAGGACGAAAATGACCTAATTGTTCATCCATTGACACAAATGAACTTATTGGAGGCACAAGATTGGTTAAAAACCCTAATTGGACAAGAATAAGCCTAGGGTGGACGAAAATGACCTAAATGTTTATCCAATGACACAAATGAACTTATTGGATGCACAAGATTGGTTAAAAACCCTAATTGGACAAGAATAAGCCTAGGGAGGACGAAAACGACCTAAATGTTCATCCAATGAAACAAACACACCTATTGGATGCACAAGATTGGTTAAAAACCCTAATTGGACAAGAATAAGCCTAGGGAGGACGAAAATGACCTAAATGTTCATCCAATGACACAAATGAACTTATTGGATGCACAAGATTGGTTAAAAACCCTAATTGGACAAGAATAAGCCTAGGGAGGACGAAAATGACCTAAATGGTCATCCAATGACACAAATGAATTTATTGGATGCACAAGATTGCTTAAAAACCCTAATTAGACAAGAATAAGCCTAGGAAGGACGAAAATGACCTAAATGTTCATCCAATGACACAAATACACCTATTGGATGCACAAGATTGGTTAGAAACCCTAATTGGACAAGAATAAGCCTAGGGAGTACGAAAATGACCCATATGTTCATCCAATGACACAAACACACCTATTGGATGCACAAGATTGGTTAAAAACCCTAATTGGACAAGAATAAGCCTAGGGAGGACGAAAATGACCTAAATGTTCATCCAATGACACAAATGAACTTATTGGATGCACAAGATTGGTTAAAAACCCTAATTGGACAAGAATAAGCCTAGGGAGGACGAAAATGACCTAAATGGTCATCCAATGACACAAATGAATTTATTGGATGCACAAGATTGCTTAAAAACCCTAATTGGACAAGAATAAGCCTAGGGAGGACGAAAATGACCTAAATGTTCATCCATTGACACAAATACACCTATTGGATGCACAAGATTGGTTAAAAACCCTAATTGGACAAGAATAAGCCTAGGGAGGACGAAAATGACCTAAATGTTCATCCAATGACACAAATGAACTTATTGGATGCACAAGATTGGTTAAAAACCCTAATTGGACAAGAATAAGCCTAGGGAGGACGAAAATGACCTAAATGTTCATCCATTGACACAAATACACCTATTGGATGCACAAGATAGGTTAAACACCCTAATTGGACAAGAATAAGCCTTGGGAGGACGAAAACGACCTAAATGTTCATCCAATAACACAAATGAACTTATTGGATGCACAAGATTGCTTAAAAACCCTAATTAGACAAGAATAAGCCTAGGGAGGACGAAAATGACCTAAATGTTCATCCAATGACACAAATACACCTATTGGATGCACAAGATTGGTTAAAAACCCTAATTGGACACGAATATGCCTAGGGAGGATGAAAATGACCTAAATGTTCATCCAATGACACAAATGAACTTATTGGATGCACAAGATTGCTTAAAAACCCTAATTAGACAAGAATAAGCCTAGGGAGGACGAAAATGACCTAAATGTTCATCCAATGACACAAATGAACTTATTGGATGCACAAGATTGGTTAGAAACCCTAAATGGACAAGAATAATTCTAGGGAGGACGAAAATGACCTAAATGTTCATCCAATGACACAAATGAACTTATTGGATGCACAAGATTGGTTAAAAATCCTAATTGGACAAGAATAAGCGTAGGGAGGACGAAAATGACCTAAATGTTCATCCAATGACACAAACACACCTATTGGATGCACAAGATTGGTTAAAAACCCTAATTGGACAAGAATAAGCCTAGGGAGGACGAAAATGACCTAAATGTTCATCCAATGACACAAATGAACTTATTGGATGCACAAGATTGCTTAAAAACCCTAATTGGACAAGAATAAGCCTTGGGAGGACAAAAATGACCTGAATGTTCATCCAATGACACAAATACACCTATTGGATGCACAAGATGGGTTAGAAACCCTAATTGGACAAGAATAAGCCTAGGTAGGACGAAAATGACCTAAATGTTCATCCAATGACACAAACACACCTATTGGATGCACAAGATTGGTTAAAAACCATAAATGGACAAGAATAAGCCTAGGGAGGACATAAATGACCTAAATGTTCATCCAATGACACAAATGAACTTATTGGATGCACAAGATTGCTTAAAAACCCTAATTAGACAAGAATAAGCCTAGGGAGGACGAAAATGACCTAAATGTTCATCCAATGACACAAATGAACTTATTGGATGCACAAGATTGGTTAGAAACCCTAATTGGACAAGAATAAGCCTAGGGAGGACGAAAATGACCTAAATCTTCATCCAATGACACAAATACACCTATTGGATGCACAAGATTGGTTAGAAACCCTAATTGGACAAGAATAAGCCTAGGTAGGACGAAAATGACCTAAATGTTCATCCAATGACACAAACACACCTATTGGATGCACAAGATTGGTTAAAAACCCAAATTGGACAAGAATAAGCCTACGGAGGACGAAAATGACCTAAATGTTCATCCAATGACACAAATGAACTTATTGGATGCACAAGATTGCTTAAAAACCCTAATTAGACAAGAATAAGCCTAGGGAGGACGAAAATGACCTAAATGTTCATCCAATGACACAAATACATGTATTGGATACACAAGATTAGTTAGAAACCCTAATTGGACAAGAATAAACCTAGGGAGGACGAAAATGACCTAAATGTTCATCCAATGACACAAACACACCTATTGGATGCACAAGATTGGTTAAAAACCCTAATTGGACAAGAATAAGCCTAGGGAGGACGAAAATGACCTAAATGTTCATCCAATGACACAAATGAACTTATTAGATGCACAAGATTGGTTAGAAACCGTAATTGGACAAGGATAAGCCGGGTGGACGAAAATGACCTAAATGTTCATCCAATGACACAAATGAACTTATTGGATGCACAAGATTGCTTAAAAACCCTACTTGGACAAGAATAAGCCTAGGGGGGACGAAAATGACCTAAATGTTCATCCAATGACACAAATGAACTTATTGGATGCACAAGATTGCTTAAAAACCCTAATTGGACAAGAATAAGCCTAGGGAGGACGAAAATGACCAAAATGTTCATCCAATGACACAAATGAACTTATTGGATGCACAAGATAGCTTAAAACCCTAATTGGACAAGAATAAGACTAGGGAGGACGAAAATGACCTAAATGTTCATCCAATGACACAAACACACCTATTGGATGCAAAAGATTGGTTAGAAACCCTAATTGGACAAGAATAAGCCTAGGGAGGACGAAAATGACCTAAATGTTCATCGAATGACACAAATGAACTTATTGGATGCACAAGATTGCTTAAAAACCCTAATTGGACAAGAATAAGCCTAGGGAGGACGAAAATGACCTAAATGTTCATCCAATGACACAAATACACCTATTGGAATCACAAGATTGGTTAGAAACCCTAATTGGACAAGAATAAGCCTAGGGAGGACATAAATGACCTAAATGTTCATCCAATGACACAAATGAACTTATTGGATGCACAAGATTGCTTAAAAACCCTAATTAGACAAGAATAAGCCTAGGGAGGACGAAAATGACCTAAATGTTCATCCAATGACACAAATGAAGTTATTGGATGCACAAGATTGCTTAAAAACCCTAATTGGACAAGAATAAGCCTAGGGAGGACGAAAATGACCTAAATGTTCATCCAATGACACAAATGAACTTATTGGATGCACAAGATTGCTTAAAACCCTAATTGGACAAGAATAACACTAGGGAGGATGAAAATGACCTAAATGTTTATCTAATGACACAAACACACCTATTGGATGCACAAGATTGGTAAAAAAAACCCTAATTGCACAAAACTAAGCCTAGTGAGGACGAAAATAACCTAAATGTTCATCCAATGACACAAATGAACTTATTGGATGCACAAGATTGCTTAAAACCCTAATTGGACAAGAATAAGACTAGGAAGGACGAAAATGACCTAAATGTTCATCCAATGACACAAACACACCTATTGGATGCACAAGATTGGTTAAAAACCCTAATTGGACAAGAATAAGCCTAGGGAGGACGAAAATGACCTAAATGTTCATCCAATGACACAAATGAACTTATTGGATGCACAAGATTGCTTAAAACCCTAATTGGACAAGGATAACACTAGGGAGGATGAAAATGACCTAAATGTTTATCGAATGACACAAATGAACTTATTGGATGCACAAGATTGGTTAAAAACCCTAATTGGACAAGAATAAGCCTTGGGAGGACGAAAATGACCTAAATGTTCATCCAATGACACAAATGAACTTATTGGATGCACAAGATTGCTTAAAAACCCTAATTGGACAAGAATAAGCCTAGGGAGGACGAAAATGACCTAAATGTTCATCCAATGACACAAATGAACTTATTGGACGCACAAGATTGGTTAAAAACCCTAATTGGAAAAGAATAAACCTAGGGTGGACGAAAATGACCTAAATGTTCATCCAATGACACAAATGAACTTTTTGGATGCACAAGATTGCTTAAAAACCCTAATTAGACAAGAATAAGCTTAGGGAGGACGAAAATGACCTAAATGTTCATCCAATGACAAAAACACACCTAATGGATGCACAAGATTGGTTAGAAACCCTAATTGGACAAGAATAAGCCTAGGGAAGACGAAAATGACCTAAATGTTCATCCAATGACACAAACACACCTATTGGATGCACAAGATTGGTTAAAAACCCTAATTGGACAAGAATAAGCCTAGGGAGGACGAAAATGACCTAAATGTTCATCCAATGACACAAATGAACTTATTGGATGCACAAGATTGGTTAGAAACCCTAATTGGACAAGAATAATCCTAGGGAGGACGTAAATGACCTAAATGTTCATCCAATGACACAAATGAACTTATTGGATGCACAAGATTGCTTATAAACCCTAATTGGACAAGAATAAGCCTAGGGAGGACGAAAATGACTTAAATCTTAATCCAATGACACAAATGAACTTATTGGATGCACAAGATTGCTTAAAACCCTAATTGGATAAGAATAAGCCTTGGGAGGACGAAAATGACCTAAATGTTCATCGAATGACACAAACACACCTATTGGATGCACAAGATTGGCATAAAACCCTAATTGGACAAGAATAAGACTAGGGAGGACGAAAATGACCTAAATGTTCATCCAATGACACAAACACACCTATTGGATGCACAAGATTGGTTAAAAACCCTAATTGGACAAGAATAAGCCTAGGGAGGACGAAAATGACCTAAATGTTCATCCAATGACACAAATGAACTTATTGGATGCACAAGATTGCTTAAAAACCCTAATTGGACAAGAATAAGCCTAGGGAGGACGAAAATGACCTAAATGTTCATCCAATGAAACAAATACACCTATTGGATGCAAAAGATTGGTTAGAAACCCTAATTTGACAAGAATAAGCCTAGGGAGGACGAAAATGACCTAAATGTTCATCCAATGACACAAATGAACTTATTGGATGCACAAGATTGGTTAAAAACCCTAATTGGACAAGAAAAAGCCTAGGGAGGACGAAAATGACCTAAATGTTCATCCAATGACACAAACACACCTATTGGATGCACAAGATTGGTTAAAAACCCTAATTGGACAAGAATAAGCCTAGGGAGGACGAAAATGACCTAAATGTTCATCCAATGACACAAATGAACTTATTGGATGCACAAGATTGCTTAAAAACCCTAATTAGACAAGAATAAGCTAAGGGAGGACGAAAATGACCTAAATGTTCATCCAATGACACAAATACACCTATTGGATGCACAAGATTGGTTAAAAACCCTAATTGGACAAGAATAAGCCTAGGGAGGACGAAAATGACCTAAATGTTCATCCAATGACACAAATGAATTTATTGGATGCACAATATTGCTTAAAAACCTTAATTGGATAAGAATAAGCCTAGGGAGGACGAAAATGACCTAAATGTTCATCCAATGACACAAATACACCTATTGGATGCACAAGATTGGTAAAAAACCCAAATTGGACAAGAATAAGCCTAGGGAGGACGAAAATGACCTAAATGTTCATCCAATGACACAAATGAACTTATTGGATGCACAAGATTGGTTAAAAACCCTAATTGGACAAGAATAAGCCTAGGGAGGACGAAAATGACCTAAATGTTCATCCAATGACACAAACACACCTATTGGATGCACAAGATTGGTTAACAACCCTAATTGGACAAGAATAAGCCTAGGGAGGACGAAAATGACCTAAATGTTCATCCAATGACACAAATGAACTTATTGGATGCACAAGATTGGTTAAAAACCCTAATTGGACAAGAATAAGCCTAGGGAGGACGAAAATGACCTAAATGTTCATCCAATGACACAAACACACCTATTGGATGCACAAGATTGTTTACAAACCCTAATTGGACAAGAATAAGCCTAGGGAGGACGAAAATGACCTAAATGTTCATCCAATGACACAAATGAACTTATTGGATGCACAAGATTGGTTAAAAACCCTAATTGGACAAGAATAAGCCTAGGGAGGACGAAAACGACCTAAATGTTTTCATCAGATGACTAAACACACCTATTGGATGCACAAGATTGGTTAGAAACCCTAATTGGACAAGATTAAGCCTAGGGAGGATGAAAATGACCTAAATGTACATCCAATGACACAAATGAACTTATTGGATGCACAAGATTGGTTAAAAACCCTAATTGGACAAGAATAAGCCTAGGGAGGACGAAAATGACCTAAATGTTCATCCAATGACACAAACACACCTATTGGATGCACAAGAATGGTTAAAAACCCTAATTGGACAAGAATAAGCCTAGGGTGGACGAAAATGACCTAAATGTTTATCCAATGACACAAATGAACTTATTGGATGCACAAGATTGGTTAAAAACCCTAATTGGACAAGAATAAGCCTAGGGAGGACGAAAATGACCTAAATGTTCATCCAATGACACAAACACACCTATTGGATGCACAAGATTGGTTAAAAACCCTAAATGGACAAGAATAAGCCTAGGGAGGAAGAAAATGACCTAAATGTTCATCAAATAACACAAATACACCTATTGGATGCAAAAGATTGGTTAGAAACCCTAATTGGACAAGAATAAGTCTTGGGAGAACAAAAATGACCTAAATGTTCATCCAATGAGACAAACACACCTATTGGATGCACAAGATTGGTTAAAAACCCTAATTGGACAAGAATAAGCCTAGGGAGGACGAAAATGACCTAAATGTTCATCCAATGACACAAATGAACTTATTGGATGCACAAGATTGCTTAAAAACCCTAATTAGACAAGAATAAGCCTAGGGAGGACGAAAATGACCTAAATGTTCATCCAATGACACAAATACATCTATTGGATGCACAAGATTGGTTAGAAACCCTAATTGGACAAGAATAAGACTAGGGAGGACGAAAACGACCTAAATGTTCATCCAATGACACAAACACACCTATTGGATGCACAAGATTGGTTAAAAACCCTAATTGGACAAGAATAAGCCTAGGGAGGACGAAAATGACCTAAATGTTCATCCAATGACACAAATGAACTTATTGGATGCACAAGATTGCTTAAAAACCCTAATTGGACAAGAAAAAGCCTAGGGAGGAAGAAAATGACCTAAATGTTCATCCAATGACACAAATGAACTTATTGGATGCACAAGATTGGTTAAAAACCCTAATTGGACAAGAATAAGCCTTGGGATGACGAAAATGACCTAAATGTTCATCCAATAACACAAATGAACCTATTGGATGCACAAGAATGTTTAAAAACCCTAATTGGACAAGAATAAGCCTAGGGAGGACGAAAATGACCTAAATGTTCATCCAATGACACAAACACACCTATTGGATGCACAAGATTGGTTAAAAACCCTAATTGGACAAGAATAAGCCTAGGGAGGACGAAAATGACCTAAATGTTCATCCAATGACACAAATGAACTTATTGGATGCACAAGATTGCTTAAAAACCCTAATTGGACAAGAATAAGCCTAGGGAGGAAGAAAATGACCTAAATGTTCATCCAATGACACAAATACACCTATTGGAATCACAAGATCGGTTAGAAACCCTAATTGGACAAGAATAAGCCTAGGGAGGACGAAAATTACCTAAATGTTCATCCAATGACACAAACACACCTATTGGATGCACAAGATTGGTTAAAAACCATAATTGGACAAGAATAAGCCTAGGGAGGACATAAATGACCTAAATGTTCATCCAATGAAACAAATGAACTTATTGGATGCACAAGATTGCTTAAAAACCCTAATTAGACAAGAATAAGCCTAGGGAGGACGAAAATGACCTAAATGTTCATCCACTGACACAAACACACCTATTGGATGCACGAGATTGGTTAGAAACCCTAATTGAACAAGAATAAGCCTATGGAGGACGAAAATGACTTAAATCTTAATCCAATGACACAAATGAACTTATTGGATGCACAAGATTGCTTAAAACCCTAATTGGACATGAATAAGATTAGCGAGGACGAAAATGACCTAAATGTTCATCCAATTACACAAACACACCTATTGGATGCACAAGATTGGTTAAAAACCCTAATTGGACAACAATAAGCCTAGGGAGGATGAAAATGACCTAAATGTTCATTTAATGACACAAACACACCTATTGGATGCACAAGATTGGTTAAAAACCCTAATTGCACAAAACTAAGCCTAGTGAGGACTAAAATAACCTAAATGTTCATCCAATGACACAAATGAACTTATTGGATGCACAAGATTGCTTAAAACCCTAATTGGACAAGAATAAGACAAGGGAGGACGAAAATGACCAAAATGTTCATCCAATGACACAAACACACCTATTGGATGCACAAGATTGGTTAGAAACCCTAATTGAACAAGAATAAGCCTACGGAGGACGAAAATGACCTAAATGTTCATCCAATGAAACAAATGAACTTATTGGATTCACAAGATTGCTTAAAAACCCTAATTGGACAAGAATAAGCCTAGGGAGGACGTAAATGACCTAAATGTTCATCCAATGACACAAATGAACTTATTGGATGCACAAGATTGGTTAAAAACACTAATTGGACAAGAATAAGCCTTGGGAGGACGAAAATGACCTAAATGTTAATCCAATGACAGAAATGAACTTATTGGAGGCACAAGATTGGTTAAAAACCATAATTGGACAAGAATAAGCCTAGGGTGGACGAAAATGACCTAAATGTTTATCCAATGACACAAATGAACTTATTGGATGCACAAGATTGGTTAAAAACCCTAATTGGACAAGAATAAGCCTAGGGAGGACGAAAATGACCTAAATGTTCATCCAATGACACAAACACACCTATTGGATGCACAAGATTGGTTAAAAACCCTAATTGGACAAGAGTAAGCATAGGGAGGACGAAAATGACCTAAATGTTCATCAAATGACACAAATGAACTTATTGGATGCACAAGATTGGTTAGAAACCCTAATTGGACAAGAATAATTCTAGGGAGGACGAAAATGACCTAAATGTTCATCCAATGACACAAATACACCTATTGGATGCACAAGATTGGTTAGAAACCCTAATTGGACAAGAATAAGCCTAGGGAGGAAGAAAATGACCTAAATGTTCATCCAATGACACAAACACACCTATTGGATGCACAAGATTGGTTAAAAACCATAATTGGACAAGAATAAGCCTAGGGAGGACATAAATGACCTAAATGTTCATCCAATGACACAAATGAACTTATTGGATGCACAAGATTGCTTAAAAACACTAATTAGACAAGAATAAGCCTAGGGAGGACGAAAATGATTTAAATATTCATCCAATGACACAAATGAACTTATTGGATGCACAAGATTGGTTAGAAACCCTAATTGGACAAGAATAATTCTAGGGAGGACGTAAATGACCTAAATGTTCATCCAATGAAACAAATGAACTTATTGGATACACAAGATTGGTTAAAAATCTTAATTGGACAAGAATAAGCCTAGGGAGGACGAAAATGACCTAAATGTTCATCCAATGACACAAACACACCTATTGGATGCACAAGATTGGTTAAAAACCATAATTGGACAAGAATAAGCCTAGGGAGGACGTAAATGACCTAAATGTTCATCCAATGACACAAATGAACTTATTGGATGCACAAGATTGCTTAAAAACCCTAATTGGACAAGAATAAGCCTAGGGAGGACGAAAATGACCTAAATGTTCATCCAATGACACAAATACACCTATTGGATGCACAAGATTGGTTAAAAACCCTAATAGGACAAGAATAAGCCTAGGGAGGACGAAAATGACCTAAATGTTCATCCAATGACACAAATGAACTTATTGGATGCACAAGATTGCTTAAAAACCCTAATTGGACAAGAATAAGCCTAGGGAGGACGAAAATGACCTAAATGTTCATCCAATGACACAAATACACCTATTGGATGCACAAGATTGGTTAAAAACCCTAATTCGACAAGTATAAGCCTAGGGAGGACGAAAATGACCTAAATGTTCATCCAATGACACAAATGAACTTATTGGATGCACAAGATTGCTTAAAAACCCTAATTGGACAAGAATAAGCCTAGGGAGGACGAAAATGACCTAAATGTTCATCCAATGACACAAATCCACCTATTGGATGCACAAGATTGCTTAAAAACCCTAATTGGACAAGAATAAGCCTAGGGAGGACGAAAATGACCTAAATGTTCATCCAATGACACAAATGAACTTATTGGATGCACAAGATTGCTTAAAAACCCTAATTGGACAAGAATAAGCCTAGGGAGGACGAAAATGACCTAAATGTTCATCCAATGACACAAATACACCTATTGGATGCATAAGATTGGGTAAAAACCCTAATTGGACAAGAATATGCCTAGGGAGGACGAAAATGACCTAAATGTTCATCCAATGACACAAATGAACTTATTGGATGCACAAGATTGCTTAAAAACCCTAATTGGACAAGAATAAGCCTAGGGAGGACGAAAATGACCTAAATGTTCATCCAATGACACAAATTAACTTATTGGATGCACAAGATTGGTTAAAAACCCTAATAAGACAAGAATATGCCTAGGCAGGACGAAAATGACCTAAATGTTCATCCAATGACACAAATGAACTTATTGGATGCACAAGATTGCTTAAAAACCCTAATTGGACAAGAATAAGCCTAGGGAGGACGAAAATGACCTAAATGTTCATCCAATGACACAAATACACCTATTGGATGCACAAGATTGGTTAAAAACCCTAATTGGACAAGAATAAGCATAGGGAGGACGAAAATGACCTAAATGTTCATCCAATAACACAAATGAACTTATTGGATGCACAAGATTGCTTAAAAACCCTAATTAGACAAGAATAAGCCTAGGGAGGACTAAAATGACCTAAATGTTCATCCAATGACACAAATACACCTATTGGATGTACAAGATTGGTTAAAAACCCTAATTGGACAAGAATAAACCTAGGGAGGACGAAAATGACCTAAATGTTCATCCAATGACACAAATGAACTTATTGGATGCACAAGATTGCTTAAAAACCCTAATTGGACAAGAATAAGCCTAGGGAGGACGAAAATGACCTAAATGTTCATCCAATGACACAAATACACCTATTGGATGCACAAGATTGGTTAAAAACCCTAATTGGACAAGAATAAGCCTAGGGAGGACGAGAATGACCTAAATGTTCATCCAATGACACAAATGAACTTATTGGATGCACAAGATTGCTTAAAAACCCTAATTGGACAAGAATAAGCCTAGGGAGGACGAAAATGACCTAAATGTTCATCCAATGACACAAATACACCTATTGGATGCACAAGATTGGTTAAAAACCCTAATTGGACAAGAATAAGCCTAGGGAGGACGAAAATGACCTAAATGTTCATCCAATGACACAAATACACCAATTGGATGCACAAGATTGGTTAGAAACCCTAATTGAACAAGAATAAGCCTAAGGAGGACGAAAATGACCTAAATGTTCATCCAATGACACAAATGAACCTATTGGATGCACAAGATTGGTTAAAAACCCTAATTGGACAAGAATAAGCCTAGGGTGGACGAAAATGACCTAAATGTTTATCCAATGACACAAATGAACTTATTGGATGCACAAGATTGGTTGAAAACCCTAATTGGACAAGAATAAGCCTAGGGAGGACGAAAATGACCTAAATGTTCATCCAATGACACAAACACACCTATTGGATGCACAAGATTGGTTAAAAACCCTAATTGGACAAGAATAAGCCTAGGGAGGACGAAAATGACCTAAATGTTCATCCAACGACACAAATACACCTATTGGATGCACAACATTGGTTAGAAACGCTAATTGGACAAGAATAAGCCTAGGGAGGACGAAAATGACCTAAATGTTCATCCAATAACACAAATGAACTTATTGGATACACAAGATTGCTTAAAAACCCTAATTAGACAAGAATAAGCCTAGGGAGGACGAAAATGACCTAAATGTTCATCCAATGACACAAATACACCTATTGGATGCACAAGATTGGTTAAAAACCCTAATTGGACAAGAATAAGCCTAGGGAGGACGAAAATGACCTAAATGTTCATCCAATGACACAAATGAACTTATTGGATGCACAAGATTGCTTAAAAACCCTAATTGGACAAGAATAAGCTTAGGGAGGACGAAAATGACCTAAATGTTCATCCAATGACACAAATACACCTATTGGATGCACAAGATTGGTTAGAAACCCTAATTGGACAAGAATAAGCCTAGGGAGGACGAAACTGACCTAAATGTTCATCCAATGACACAAACACTCCTATTGGATGCACAAGATTGGTTAAAAACCCTAATTGGACAAGAATAAGCCTAGGGAGGACGAAAATGACCTAAATGTTCATCCAATGACACAAATGAACTTATTGGATGCACAAGATTGCTTAAAAACCCTAATTGGACAAGAATAAGCCTAGGGAGGACGAAAATGACCTAAATGTTCATCCAATGACACAAATACACCTATTGGATGCACAAGATTGGTTAAAAACCCTAATTGGACAAGTATAAGCCTTGGGAGGACGAAAATGACTTAAATGTTCATCCAATGACACAAATGAACTTATTGGATGCACAAGATTGCTTAAAAACCCTAATTGGACAAGAATAAGCCATGGGAGGACGAAAATGACCTAAATGTTCATCCAATGACACAAATACACCTATTGGATGCACAAGATTGGTTAGAAACCCTACTTGGACAAGAATAAGCCTAGGGAGGGCGAAAATGACCTAAATGTTTATCCAATGACACAAATGAACTTATTGGATGCACAAGATTGGTTAAAAACCCTAATTGGACAAGAATAAGCCTAGGGAGGACGAAACTGACCTAAATGTTCATCCAATGACACAAATACACCTATTGGATGCACAAGATTGGTTAAAAACCCTAATTGGACAAGAATAAGCCTAGGGAGGACGAAAATGACCTAAATGTTCATCCAATGACACAAATACACCTATTGGATGCACAAGATTGGTTAAAAACCCTAATTGGACAAGAATAAGCCTAGGGAGGACGAAAATGACCTAAATGTTCATCCAATAACACAAATGAACTTATTGGATGCTCAAGATTGCTTAAAAACCCTAATTGGACAAGAATAAGCCTAGGGAGGACGAAAATGACCTAAATGTTCATCCAATGACACAAATACACCTATTGGATGCACAAGATTGGTTAAAAACCCTAATTGGACAAGAATATGCCTAGGGTGGACGAAAATGACCTAAATGTTCATCCAATGACACAAATGAACTTATTGGATGCACAAGATTGCTTAAAAACCCTAATTGGACAAGAATAAGCCTAGGGAGGACGAAAATGACCTAAATGTTCATCCAATGACACAAATACACCTATTGGATGCACAAGATTCGTTAGAAACCCTAATTGGACTAGAATAAGCCTAGGGAGGACGAAACTGACCTAAATGTTCATCCAATGACACAAACACACCTATTGGATGCACAAGATTGGTTAAAAACCCTAATTGGACAAGAATAAGCCTAGGGAGGACGAAAATGACCTAAATGTTTCATCCAATAACACAAATGAACTTATTGGATGCACAAAATTGCTTAAAAACCCTAATTAGACAAGAATAAGCCTAGGGAGGATGAAAATGACCTAAATGTTCATCCAATGACACAAATACACCTATTGGATGCACAAGATTGGTTAGAAACCCTACTTGGACAAGAATAAGCCTAGGGAGGACGAAAATGACCTAAATTTTCATCCAATGACACAAACACACCTATTGGATGCACAAGATTGGTTAACAACCCTAATTGGACAAGAATAAGCCTAGGGATGACGAAAATGACCTAAATGTTTATCCAATGACACAAATGAACTTATTGGATGCACAAGATTGGTTAAAAACCTTAATTGGACAAGAATAAGCCTAGGGAGGACGAAAATGACCTAAATGTTCATCCAATGACACAAATACACCTATTGGATGCACAAGATTGGTTAAAAACCCTAATTGGACAAGAATAAGCCTAGGGAGGACGAAAATGACCTAAATGTTCATCCAATGACACAAACACACCTATTAGATGCACAAGATTGGTTAAAAACGATAATTGGACAAGAATAAGCCTAGGGAGGACATAAATGACCTAAATGTTCATCCAATGACACAAATGAACTTATTGGATGCACAAGATTGCTTAAAAACCCTAATTAGACAAGAATAAGCCTAGGGAGGACGAAAATGACCTAAATGTTCATCCAATGACACAAATACATCTATTGGATGCACAAGACTGGTTAGAAACCCTAATTGGACAAGAATAAGACTAGGGAGGACGAAAATGACCTAAATGTTCATCCAATTACACAAACACACCTATTGGATGCACAAGATTGGTTAAAAACCCTAATTGGACAACAATAAGCCTAGGGAGGACGAAAATGACCTAAATGTTCATCCAATGACACAAATGAACTTATTGGATGCACAAGATTGCTTAAAAACCCTAATTAGACAAGAATAAGCCTAGGGAGGACGAAAATGACCTAAATGTTCATCCAATGACACAAATACACCTATTGGATGCACAAGATTCGTTAGAAACCCTAATTGGACAAGAATAAGCCTAGGGAGGACGAAAATGACCTAAATGTTCATCCAATAACACAAATGAACTTATTGGATGCACAAGATTGGTTAGAAACCCTAATTGGACAAGAATAATTATAGGGAGGACGAAAATGACCTAAATGTTCATCCAATGACACAAATGAACTTATTGGATGCACAAGATTGGTTAGAAACCGTAATTGGACAAGAATAAAAACCTAGGGAGGATGAAAATGACCTAAATGTTCATCCAATGACACAAATGAACTTATTGGATGCACAAGATTGCTTAAAAACCCTAATTAGACAAGAATAAGCCTAGGGAGGACGAAAATGACCTAAATGTTCATCCAATGACACAAATACACCTATTGGATGCACAAGATTCGTTAGAAACCCTAATTGGACAAGAATAAGCCTAGGGAGGACGAAAATGACCTAAATGTTCATCCAATGACACAAACACACCTATTGGATGCACAAGATTGGTTAAAAACTCTAATTGGACAAGAATAAGCCTAGGGAGGACGAAAATGACCTAAATGTTCATCCAATGACACAAATGAACTTATTGGATGCACAAGATTGCTTAAAAACCCTAATTAGACAAGAATAAGCCTAGGGAGGACGAAAATGACCTAAATGTTCATCCAATGACACAAATACATCTATTGGATACACAAGATTAGTTAGAAACCCTAATTGGACAAGAATAAACCTAGGGAGGACGAAAATGACCTAAATGTTCATCCAATGACACAAATGAACTTATTGGATGCACAAGATTGCTTAAAACCCTAATTGGACAAGAATAAGACTAGGGAGGACGAAAATGACCTAAATGTTCATTCAATGACACAAACACACCTATTGGATGCACAAGATTGGTTAGAAACCCTAATTGAACAAGAATAAGCCTAGGGAGGACGAAAATGACCTAAATGTTCATCAAATGACACAAATGAACTTATTGGATGCACATGATTGCTTAAAAACCCTAATTGGACAAGAATAAGACTAGGGAGGACGAAAATGACCTAAATGTTCATCCAATGACACAGACACACCTATTGGATGCACAAGATAGGTTAGAAACCCTAATTGAACAAGAATATGCCTAGGGAGGACGAAAATGACCTAAATGTTCATCCAATGACACAAATGAACTTATTGGATGCACAAGATTGCTTAAAAACCCTAATTAGACAAGAATAAGCCTAGGGAGGACGAAAATTACGTAAATGTTCATCCGATGACCCAAATGAACTTATTGGATGCACAAGATTGGTTAAAAACCCTAATTGGACACGAATAAGCCTTGGGAGGACGAAAATGACCTAAATGTTCATCCAATGACACAAATGAACTTATTGGATGCACAAGATTGCTTAAAAACCCTAATTGGACAAGAATAAGCCTAGGGAGGACGAAAATGACCTAAATGTTCATCCAATGACACAAATGAACTTATTGGATGAACAAGATTGGTTAAAAACCCTAATTGGACAAGAATAAGTCTAGACTGGACGAAAATGACCTAAATGTTCATCCAATGACACAAACACACCTATTGGATGCACAAGATTGCTTAATAACCCTAAGTAGACAAGAATAACCCTAGGGAGGACGAAAATGACCTAAATGTTCATCCAATGACACAAACACACCTATTGGATGCACAAGATTGGTTAAAAACCCTAATTGGACAAGAATAAGCCTAGGGAGGACGAAAATGACCTAAATGTTCGTCCAGTGACACAAATGAACTTATTGGATGCACAAGATTGCTTAAAAACCCTAATTGGACAAGAATAAGCCTAGGGAGGACGAAAATGACCTAAATGTTCATCCAATGACACAAATGAACTTATTGGATCCACAAGATTGGTTAAAAACCCTAATTGGACAAGAATAAGCCTTTGGAGGACGAAAATGACCTAAATGTTCATCCAATGACACAAATGAACTTATTGGATGCACAAGATTGCTTAAAAACCCTAATTGGACAAGAATAAGCCTAGGGAGGACGAAAATGACCTAAATGTTCATCCAATGACACAAATGAACTTATTGGATGCACAAGATTGGTTAAAAACCCTAATTGGACAAGAATAAGCATAGGGTGGACGAAAATGACCTAAATGTTTATCCAATGACACAAATGAACTTATTGGATGCACAAGATTGGTTAAAACCCCTAATTGGACAAGAATAAGCCTAGGGAGGACGAAAATGACCTAAATGTTCATCCAATGACACAAAGACACCTATTGGATGCACAAGATAGGTTAGAAACCCTAATTGAACAAGAATAAGCCTAGGGAGGACGAAAATGACCTAAATGTTCATCAAATGACACAAATGAACTTATTGGATGCACAACATTGCTTAAAAACCCTAATTGGACAAGAATAAGCCTAGGGAGGACGAAAATGACCTAAATGTTCATCCAATGACACAAATGAACTTATTGGATGCACAAGATTGCTTAAAAACCCTAATTGGACAAGAATAAGCCTAGGGAGGACGAAAATGACCTAAATGTTCATCCAATGACACAAATGAACTTATTGGATGCACAAGATTGGTTAGAAACCCTAATTGGACAAGAATAAGTTTAGGGAGGTCGAAAATGACCTAAATGTTCATCCAATGACACAAATGAACTTATTGGATGCACAAGATTGCTTAAAAACCCTAATTGGACAAGAATAAGCCTAGGGAGGACGAAAATGACCTAAATGTTCATCCAATGACACAAATGAACTTATTGGATGCACAAGATTGCTTAAAAACCCTAATTGGACAAGAATAAGCCTAGGGAGGACGAAAATGACCTAAATGTCCATCCAATGACACAAATAAACCTATTGGATGCACAAGATTCGTTAGAAACCCTAATTGGACAAGAATAAGCCTAGGGAGGACGAAACTGACCTAAATGTTCATCCAATGACACAAACACACCTATTGGATGCACAAGATTGGTTAAAAACCCTAATTGGACAAGAATATGCCTAGGGAGGACGAAAATGACCTAAATGTTTATCCAATAACACCAATGAACTTATTGGATGCACAAGATTGCTTAAAAACCCTAATTAGACAAGAATAAGCCTAGGGAGGACGAAAATGACCTAAATGTTCATCCAATGACACAAACACACCTATTGGATGCACAAGATTGGTTAAAAACCCTAATTGGACAAGAATAAGCCTAGGGAGGACGAAAATAACCTAAATTTTCATCCAATGACACAAATACACCTATTGGATGCACAAGATTGGTTAGAAACCCTAATTGGACAAGAATAAGCCTAGGGAGGACGAAAATGACCTAAATGTTCATTCAATAACACAAATGAACTTATTGGATGCACAAGATTGCTTAAAAACCCTAATTAGACAAGAATAAGCCAAGGGAGGACGAAAATGACCTAAATGTTCATCCAATGACACAAATGAACTTATTGGATGCACAAGATTGCTTAAAAACCCTAATTGGACAAGAATAAGCCTAGGGAGGACGAAAATGACCTAAATGTTCATCCAATGACACAAATGAACTTATTGGATGCACAAGATTGCTTAAAAACCCTAATTGGACAAGAATAAGCCTAGGGAGGACGAAAATGACCTAAATGTTCATCCAATGACACAAATATACCTATTGGATGCACATGATTGGTTAAAAACCCTAATTGGACAAGAATAAGCCTAGGGAGGAAGAAAATGACCTAAATGTTCATCCAATGACACAAACACACCTATTGGATGCACAAGATTGGTTAAAAACCCTAATTGGACAAGAATAAGCCTAGGGAGAACGAAAATGACCTAAATGTTCATCCAATGACACAAATGAACTTATTGGATGCACAAGATTGCTTAAAAACCCTAATTGGACAAGAATAAGCCTAGGGAGGACGAAAATGACCTAAATGTTCATCCAATGACACAAATACACCTATTGGATGCACAAGATTGGTTAAAAACCCTAATTGGACAAGAATAAGCCTAGGGAGGACGAAAATGACCTAAATGTTCATCCAATGACACAAATAACCCTATTGGATGCACAAGATTGGTTAGAAACCCTAATTGGACAAGAATAATCCTGGGGAGGACGAAAATGACCTAAATGTTCATCCAATAACACAAATGAACTTATTGGATGCACAAGATTGCTTAAAAACCCTAATTAGACAAGAATAAGCCTAGGGAGGACGAAAATGACCTAAATGTCCATCCAATGACACAAATACACCTATTGGATGCACAAAATTGGTTAGAAACCCTAATTGGACAAGAATAAGCCTAGGGAGGACGAAAATGACCTAAATGTTCATCCAATGACACAAATGAACTTATTGGATGCACAAGATTGCTTAAAAACCCTAATTGGACAAGAATAAGCCTAGGGAGGACGAAAATGACCTAAATGTTCATCCAATGACACAAATACACCTATTGGATGCACAAGATTGGTTAAAAACCCTAACTGGGCAAGAATAAGCCTAGGGAGGACGAAAATGACTTAAATCTTAATCCAATGACACAAATGAACTTATTGGATGCACAAGATTGCTTAAAACCCTAATTGGATAAGAATAAGCCTTAAGAGGACGAAAATGACCTAAATGTTCATCAAATGACACAAACACACCTATTGGATGCACAAGATTGGCTTAAAACCCTAATTGGACAAGAATAAGACTAGGGATGACGAAAATGACCTAAATGTTCATCCAATGACACAAACACACCAATTGGATGCACAAGATTGGTTAAAAACCCTAATTGGACAACAATAAGCCTAGGGAGGATGAAAATGTCCTAAATGTTCATCTAATGACACAAACACACCTATTGGATGCACAAGATTGGTTAAAAACCCTAATTGGACAAGAATAAGCCTAGGGAGGACGAAAATGACCTAAATGTTCATCCAATGACACAAATGAACTTATTGGATGCACAAGATTGGTTAAAAACCTAATTGGACAAGAATAAGCCTAGGGAGGACGAAAATGACCTAAATGTTCA
>JBBPBR010000581.1:312983-400463 GCA_037974775.1 Cicer pinnatifidum | reverse complement strand
TCCAATGACACAAACACACCTATTGGATGCACAAGATTGCATAAAAACCCTAATTGGACAAGAATAAGACTAGGGAGGACGTAAATGACCTAAATGTTCCACCAATGACACAAATGAACTTATTGGATGCACAAGGTTAGTTAAAAACCCTAATTGGACAAGAATAAGCCTAGGGAGGACGAAAATGACCTAAATGTTCAACCCATGACACAAATGAAATTATTGGATGCTCAAGATTGGTTAAAAACCCTAGTTGGACAAGAATAAGCCTAGGGAGGACGAAAATGACCTAAATGTTCACCCAATGACACAAATGAACTTATTGGATGCACAAGATTGGTTGAAAACCCTAATTGGACAAGAATAAGCATAGGGAGGACGAAAATGACCTAAATGTTCTTCCAATGACACAAACACACTTATTGGATGCACAAGATTGCTTAAAACCCTAATTGGACAAGAATAAGACTAGGGAGGACGAAAATGACCTAAATGTTCGTCCAATGACACAAACACACCTATTGGATGCACAAGATTGCATAAAAACCCTAATTGGACAATAATAAGCCTAGGGAGGACGAAAATGACCTAAATGTTCGTCCAATGACACAAATGAACTTATTGGATGCACAAGATTGGTTAAAAACCCTAATTGGACAAGAATAAGCCTAGGGAGGACGAAAATGACCTAAATGTTCATCCAATGACACAAATGAACTTATTGGATGCACAAGATTGGTTAAAAACCATAATTGGACAAGAATAAGCCTAGGGAAGACGAAAATGACCTTAATGTTCATCCAATGACACAAATGAACTTATTGGATGCACAAGATTGGTTGAAAACCCTAATTGGACAAGAATAAGCCTTGGGAGGACGAAAATGACCTAAATGTTCGTCCAATGACACAAACACACCTATTGGATGCACAAGATTGCATAAATACCCTAATTAGACAAGAATAAGACTAGGGAGGACGAAAATGACCTAAATGTTCCTCCAATGACACAAACACACCTATTGGATGCACAAGATTGCATAAAAACCCTAATTGGCCAAGAATAAGACTAGGGAGGACGAAAATGACCTAAATGTTCATCCAATGACACAAATGAACTTATTGGATGCACAAGATTGGTTAAAAACCCTAATTGGACAAGAATAAGCCTAGGGAGGACGAAAATGACCTAAATGTTCGTCCAATGACACAAACACACCTATTGGATGCACAAGATTGCGTAAAAACCCTAATTGGACAAGAATAAGACTAGGGAGGACGAAAATGTCCTAAATGTTCATCCAATGACATAAATGAACTTATTGGATGCACAAGATTGGTTAAAAACCCTAATTGGACAAGAATAAGCATAGGGAGAACGAAAATGACCTAAATGTTCGTCCAATGACACAAACCCAAATATTGGATGCACAAGATTGCTTAAAACCCTAATTGGACAAGAATAAGACTAGGGAGGACGAAAATGACCTAAATGTTCATCCAATGACACAAACACACCTATTTGATGCACAAGATTGCATAAATACCCTAATTGGACAAGAATAAGACTAGGGAGGACGTAAATGACCTAAATGTTCCACCAATGACACAAATGAACTTATTGGATGCACAAGGTTGGTTAAAAACCCTAATTAAACAAGAATAAGACTAGGGAGGACGAAAATGACCTAAATGTTCATCCAATGACACAAATGAACTTATTGGATGCACAAGATTGGTTAAAAACCCTAATTGGACAAGAATAAGCCTAGGGAGGACGAAAATGACATAAAAGTTCATCGAATGACACAAATGACTTTATTGGATGCACAAGATTGGTTAAAAACCCTAATTGGACAAGAATAAGCCTAGGGAGGACGAAAATGACCTAAATGTTCGTCCAATGACACAAACACACCTATTGGATGCACAAGATTGCATAAAAACCCTAATTGGACAAGAATAAGCCTAGGGAGGACGAAAATGACCTAAATGTTCATCCAATGACACAAATGAACTTATTGGATGCACAAGATTGGTTAAAAACCCTAATTGGACAAGAATAAGCCTAGGGAGGACGAAAATGACCTAAATGTTCATCCAATGACACAAATGAATTTATTGAATGCACAAGATTGGTTAAAAACCCTAATCGGACAAGAATAAGCCTAGCGAGGACGAAAATGACCTAAATGTTCTTTCAATGACACAAACACACCTATTGGATGCACAAGATTGCATAAAAACCCTAATTCGACAAGAATAAGACTAGGGAGGACGAAAATGACCTAAATGTTCCTCCAATGACACAAACACACCTATTGGATGCACAAGATTGCATAAAAACCCTAATTGGACAAGAATAAGACTAGGGAGGACGTAAATGACCTAAATGTTCCACCAATGACACAAATGAACTTATTGGATGCACAAGATTGGTTAAAAACCCTAATTGGACAAGAATAAGCCTAGGGACGAAAAAAATGACCTAAATGTTCATCCAATGACACAAATGAACTTATTGGATGCACAAGATTGGTTAAAAACCCTAATTGGACAAGAATAAGCATAGGGAGGAAAAAAATGACCTAAATGTTCATCCAATGACACAAATGAACTTATTGGATGCACAAGATTGGTTAAAAACCCTAATTGGACAAGAATAAGCCTAGGGATGACGAAAATGACCTAAATGTTCGTCCAATGACACAAACGCACCTATTGGATGCACAAGATTGCATAAAAACCCTAATTGGACAAGAATAAGACTAGGGAGGACGAAAATGACCTAAATGTTCCTCCAATGACACAAACACACCTATTGGATGCACAAGATTGGTTAAAAATCCTAATTGGACAAGAATAAGCCTAGGGAGGACGAAGGTGACCTAAATGTTCCTCCAATGACACAAATGAACTTATTGGTTGCACAACATTGGCTAAAACCCCTAATTGGACAAGAATAAGCCTAGGGAGGACGAAAATGACCTAAATGTTCATCCAAAGACAAAAATGAACTTATCGGATGCACAAGATTGGTTAAAAACCCTAATTGGACAAGAGTAAGCCTAGGGAGGACGAAAATGACCTAAATGTTCCTCCAATGACACAAACACACCTATTGGATGCACAAGATTGCATAAAAACCCTAATTGGACAAGAATAAGACAAGGGAGGACGAAAATAACCTAAATGTTCCTCTAATGACACAAATGAACTAATTGGATGCACAAGGTTGGTTAAAAACCCTAATTGGACAAGAATAAGCCTAGGGAGGACGAAAATGACCTAAATGTTCATCCAATGACACAAATGAACTTATTGGATGCACAAGATTGGTTAAAAACCCTAATTGGACAAGAATAAGCCTAGGGAGGACGAAAATGACCTAAATGTTCTTCCAATGACACAAACACACCTACTGGATGCACTAGATTGCATAAAAACCCTAATTGGACAAGAATAAGACTAGGGAGGACAAAAATGAACTAAATGTTCGTCCAATGACACAAACACACCTATTGGATGCACAAGATTGCATAAAAACCCTAATTGGACAAGAATAAGCATAGGGAGGACAAAAATGACCTAAATGTTCGTCCAATGACACAAATGAACTTATTGGATGCACAAGATTGGTTAAAAACCCTAATTGGACAAGAATAAGCCTAGGGAGGACGAAAATGACCTAAATGTTCATCCAATGACACAAATGAACTTATTGGATGCACAAGATTGGTTAAAAACCCTAATTGGACAAGAATAAGCCTAGGGAGGACGAAAATGACCTAAATGTTTGTCCAATGACACAAACACACCTATTGGAGGCAGAAGATTGCATAAAAACCCTAATTGGACAAGAATAAGCCTAGGGAGGACGAAAATGACCTAAATGTTCGTCCAATAACACAAACACGCCTATTGGATGCACAAGATTGCATCAAAACCCTAATTGGACAAGAATAAGCCTTGGGAGGACGAAAATGACCAAAATGTTCATCCAATGACACAAATGAACTTATTGGATGCACAAGATTGGTTAAAAACCCTAATTGGACAAGAATAAGCCTAGGGAGGACGAAAATGACCTAAATGTTCATCCAATGACACAAATGAACTTATTGGATGCACAAGACTGGTTAAAAACCCTAATTGGACAAGAATAAGCCTAGGGAGGACGAAAATGACCTAAATGTTCGTCCAATGACACAAACCCACATATTGGATGCACAAGATTGCTTAAAACCCTAATTGGACAAGAATAAGACTAGGGAGGACGAAAATGACCTAAATGTTCGTCCAATGACACAAACACACCTATTGGATGCACAAGATTGCATAAAAACCCTAATTGGACAAGAATAAGACTAGGGAGGACGAAAATGACCCAAATGTTAATCGAATCACACAAATGAACTTATTGGATGCACAAGATTGGTTAAAAACCCTAATTGGACAAGAATAAGCCTAGGGAGGACGAAAATGACCTAAAAGTTCGTCCAATGACACAAACACACCTATTGGATGCACAAGATTGCATAAAAACCCTAATTGGACAAGAATAAGACTAGGGAGAACGAAAATGACCTAAATGTTCCTCCAATGACACACACAGACCTATTGGATGCACAAGATTGCATAAAAACCCTAATTGGACAAGAATAAGGCTAGGGAGGATGAAAATGACCTAAATGTTCATGCAATGACACAAATGAACTTATTGTATGCACAAGATTGGTTAAAAACCCTAATTGGACAAGAATAAGCATAGGGAGGACGAAAATGACCTAAATGTTCTTCCAATGATACAAACACACATATTGGATGCACAAGATTGCTTAAAACCCTAATTGGACAAGAATAAGACTAGGGAGGACGAAAATGACCTAAATGTTCATCCAATGACACAAATGAACTTATTGGATGCACAAGATTGGTTAAAAACCCTAATTGGACAAGAATAAGCCTAGGGAGGAAAAAAAATGACCTAAATGTTCATCCAATGACACAAATGAACTTATTGGATGCACAAGATTGTTAAAAACCCTAATTGGACAAGAATAAGCCTAGGGAGGACGAAAGTGACCTAAATGTTCGTCCAATGACACAAACACACCTATTAGATGCACAAGATTGCATAAAAACCCTAATTGGACAAGAATAAGACTAGGAAGGACGAAAATGACCTAAATGTTCGTCCAATGACACAAACACACCTATTGGATGCACAAGATTGCATAAAAACCCTAATTGGACAAGAATAAGACTAGGGAGGACGAAAATGACCTAAATGTTTATCCAACGACACAAACACACCTGTTGGATGCACAAGATTGGTTAAAAACCCTAATTGGACAAGAATAAGCTTAGGGAAGACGAAAATGACCTAAATGTTCGTCCAATGACACAAATGAACTTATTGGATGCATAAGATTGGTTAAAAACCCTAATTGGACAAGAATAAGCCTAGGGAGGACGAAAATGACCTAAATGTTCATCCAATGACACAAATGAACTTATTGGATGCACAAGATTGGTTAAAAACCCTAATTGGACAAGAATAAGCCTAGGGAGGGCGAAAATGACCTAAATGTTCGTCCAATGACACAAACACACCTATCGGATGCATAAGATTACATAAAAACCCTAATTGGACAAGAATAAGACTAGGGAGGACGAAAATGACCTAAATGTTCGTCCAATGACACAAACACACCTATTGGATGCACAAGATTGGTTAAAAACCCTAATTGGACAAGAATAAGCCTAGGGAAGACGAAAATGACCTAAATGTTCATCCAATGACACAAATGAACTTATTGGATGCACAAGATTGGTTAAAAACCCTAATTGGACAAGAATAAGCCTAGGGAGGACGAAAATGACCTAAATGTCTGTCCAATGACACAAACACACCTATTGGTTGCACAAGATTGCATAAAAACCCTAATAGGACAAGAATAAGACTAGGGAGAACGAAAATGACCTAAATGTTTATCCAATGACACAAACACACCTATTGGATGCACAAGATTGGTTAAAAACCCTAATTGGACAAGAATAAGACTAGGGAGGACGAAAATGACCTAAATGTTTATCCAATGACACAAACACACCTATTGGATGCACAAGATTGGTTAAAAACCCTAATTGGACAAGAATAAGCCTAGGGAAGACGAAAATGACCTAAATGTTCATCCAATGACACAAATGAACTTATTGGATGCACAAGATTGGTTAAAAACCCTAATTGGACAAGAATAAGCCTAGGGATGACGAAAATGACCTAAATGTTCGTCCAATGACACAAACACACCTATTGGATGCACAAGATTGCATAAAAACTCTAATTGGACAAGAATAAGACTAGGGAGGACGTAAATGACCTAAATGTTCCACCAATGACACAAATGAACTTATTGGATGCACAAGATTGGTTAAAAACCCTAATTGGATAAGAATAAGCCTAGGGAGGACGAAAATGACCTAAATGTTCATCCAATGACACAAATGAACTTATTGGATGCACAAGATTGGTTAAAAACCCTAATTGGACAAGAATAAGCCTAGGGAGGACGAAAATGACCTAAATGTTCATCCAATGACACAAATAAACTTATTGGATGCACATGATTGGTTAAAAACCCTAATTGGACAAGAATAAGCCTAGGGAGGACGAAAAGGACCTAAATGTTCGTCCAATGACACAAACACACCTATTGGATGCACAAGATTGCATAAAATCCCTAATTGGACAAAAATAAGACTAGGGAGGACGAAAATGACCTAAATGTTCCTCCAATGACACAAATGAACTTATTGGATGCACAAGATTGGCTAAAAACCCTAATTGGATAAGAATAAGCCTAGGGAGGACGAAAATGACCTAAATGTTCATCCAATGACACAAATGAACTTATTGGATGCACAAGATTGGTTAAAAACCCTAATTGGACAAGAATAAGCCTAGGGAGGACGAAAATGACCTAAATGTTCATCCAATGACACAAATAAACTTATTGGATGCACAAGATTGCTTAAAAACCCTAATTGGACAAGAATAAGCCTAGGGAGGACGAAAATGACCTAAATGTTCATCCAATGACACAAATACACCTATTGGAATCACAAGATTGGTTAGAAACCCTAATTGGACAAGAATAAGCCTAGGGAGGACGAAAATGACCTAAATGATCATCCAATGACACAAACACACCTATTGGATGCACAAGATTGGTTAAAAACCATAATTGGACAAGAATAAGCCTAGGGAGGACATAAATGACCTAAATGTTCATCCAATGAAACAAATGAACTTATTGGATGCACAAGATTGCTTAAAAACCCTAATTAGAAAAGAATAAGCCTAGGGAGGACGAAAATGACTTAAATGTTCATCCACTGACACAAACACACCTATTGGATGCACGAGATTGGTTAGAAACCCTAATTGAACAAGAATAAGCCTATGGAGGAAGAAAATGACTTAAATCTTAATCCAATGACACAAATGAACTTATTGGATGCACAAGATTGCTTAAAACCCTAATTGGACAAGAATAAGACTAGGGAGGACGAAAATGACCTAAATGTTCATCCAATTACACAAACACACCTATTGGATGCACAAGATTGGTTAAAAACCCTAATTGGACAAAAATAAGCCTAGGGAGGATGAAAATGACCTAAATGTTCATTTAATGACACAAACACACCTATTGGATGCACAAGATTGGTTAAAAACCCTAATTGCACAAAACTAAGCCTAGTGAGGACTAAAATAAACTAAATGTTCATCCAATGACGCAAATGAACTTATTGGATGCACAAGATTGCTTAAAACCCTAATTGGACAAGAATAAGACAAGGGAGGACGAAAATGACCTAAATATTCATCCAATGACACAAACACACCTATTGGATGCACAAGATTGGTTAGAAACCCTAATTGAACAAGAATAAGCCTAGGGAGGACGAAAATGACCTAAATGTTCATCCAATGAAACAAATGAACTTATTGGATTCACAAGATTGCTTAAAAACCCTAATTGGACAAGAATAAGCCTAGGGAGGACGTAAATGACCAAAATGTTCATCCAATGACACAAATGAACTTATTGGATGCACAAGATTGGTTAAAAACCCTAATTGGACAAGAATAAGCCTTGGGAGGACGAAAATGACCTAAATGTTAATCCAATGACAGAAATGAACTTATTGGAGGCACAAGATTGGTTAAAAACCCTAATTGGACAAGAATAAGCCTAGGGTGGACGAAAATGACCTAAATGTTTATCCAATGACACAAATGAACTTATTGGATGCACAAGATTGGTTAAAAACCCTAATTGGACAAGAATAAGCCTAGGGAGGACGAAAATGACCTAAATGTTCATCCAATGACACAAATGAACTTATTGGATGCACAAGATTGGTTAAAAACCCTAATTGGACAAGAATAAGTCTTGGCAAGACGAAAATGACCTAAATGTTCATGCAATGACACAAATGAACTTATTGGATGCACAAAATTGGTTAAAAACCCTAATTGGACAAGAATAAGCCTAGGGAGGACGAAAATGACCTAAATGTTCATCCAATGACACAAATGTACTTATTGGATGCACATGATTGCTTAAAAACCCTAATTGGACAAGAATAAGCCTAGGGAGGACGAAAATGACCTAAATGTTCATCCAATGACACAAAGACACCTATTGGATGCACAAGATTGGTTAAAAACCCTAATTGGAAAAGAATAAGCCTAGGGAGGACGAAAATGACCTAAATGTTCATCCAATGACACAAACACACCTATTGGATGCACAAGATTGGTTAAAAACCCTAATTGGACAACAATAAGCCTAGGGAGGATGAAAATGACCTAAATGTTCATCTAATGACACAAACACACCTACTGGATGCACAAGATTGGTTAAAAACCCTAATTGGACAACAATAAGCCTAGGGAGGATGAAAATGACCTAAATGTTCATCTAATGACACAAACACACCTATTGGATGCACAAGATTGGTTAAAAACCCTAATTGCACAAAACTAAGCCTAGGGAGGACGAAAATAACTTAAATTTTCATCCAATGACACAAATGAACTTATTGGATGCACAAGATTGGTTAAAAACCCTAATTGGACAAGAATAAGCCTAGGGAGGACGAAAATGACCTAAATGTTCATCCAATGACACAAATGAACTTATTGGATGCACAAGATTGGTTAAAAACCCTAATTGGACAAGAATAAGCCTTGGGAGGACGAAAATGACCTAAATGTTCATCCAATGACACAAATGAACTTATTGGATGCACAAGATTGGTTAAAAACCCTAACTGGAGAAGAATAAGCCTAGGGTGGACGAAAATGACCTAAATGTTCATCTAAAGACACAAATGAACTTATTCGATGCACAAGATTGCTTAAAAACCCTAATTGGACAAGAATAAGCCTAGGGAGGACGAAAATGACCTAAATGTTCATCCAATGACACAAATTAACTTATTGGATGCACAAGATTGGTTAAAAACCCTAATTGGACAAGAATAAG
This sequence comes from Cicer pinnatifidum, assembly GCA_037974775.1. NCBI lineage: Eukaryota > Viridiplantae > Streptophyta > Magnoliopsida > Fabales > Fabaceae > Cicer > Cicer pinnatifidum. The sequence goes on along the minus strand of JBBPBR010000581.1, from coordinate 390,901 downwards.
CCTAGGGAGGACAAAAATGACCTAAATGTTCATCCAATGACACAAATGAACTTATTGGATGCACAAGATTGGTTAAAAACCCTAATTGGACAAGAATAAGCCTAGGGAGGACGAAAATGACCTAAATGTTCATCCAATGACACAAATACTTGGATGCACAAGATTGGTTAAAAACCCTAATTGGACAAGAATAAGCCTAGGGAGGACGAAAATGACCTAAATGTTCATCCAATGACACAAATGAACTTATTGGATGCACAAGATTGGTTAAAAACCCTAATTGGACAAGAATAAGCCTAGGGAGGACAAAAATGACCTAAATGTTCATCCAATGACACAAATGAACTTATTGGATGCACAAGATTGGTTAAAAACCCTAATTGGACAAGAATAGGCCTAGGGAGGACGAAAATGACCTAAATGTTCGTCCAATGACACAAATGAACTTATTGGATGCACAAGATTGGTTAAAAACCCTAATTGGACAAGAATAAGCCTAGGGAGGAAAAAAATGACCTAAATGTTCGTCCAATGACAGAAACACACCTATTGGATGCACAAGATTGCATAAAAACCCTAATTGGACAAGAATAAGACTAGGGAGGACGTAAATGACCTAAATGTTCCACCAATGACACAAATGAACTTATTGGATGCACAAGGTTGGTTAAAAACCCTAATTGGAAAAGAATAAGCCTAGGAAGGACGAAAATGACCTAAATGTTCAACCAATGACACAAATGAACTTATTGGATGCCCAAGGTTGGTTAAAAACCCTAATTGCACAAGAATAAGCCTAGGGAGGACGAAAATGACCTAAATGTTCTTCCAATGACACAAACACACCTATTAGATGCACAAGATTGCATAAAAACCCTAATTGGACAAGAATAAGACTAGGGAGGACGAAAATGACCTAAATGTTCATCCAATGACACAAATGAACTTATTGGATGCACAAGATTGGTTAAAAACCCTAATTGGACAAGAATAAGCCTAGGGAGGACAAAAATGACCTAAATGTTCATCCAATGACACAAATGAACTTATTGGATGCACAAGTTTGGTTAAAAACCCTAATTGGACAAGAATAAGCCTAGGGAGGACGAAAATGACCTAAATGTTCGTCCAATGACACAAACACACCTATTGGATGCACAAGATTGCATAAAAACCCTAATTGGACAAGAAGAAGACTAGGGAGGACGAAAATGACCTAAATGTTCCTCCAATGACACAAACACACCTATTGGATGCACAAGATTGCATAAAAACCCTAATTGGACAAGAATAAGACTAGGGAGGACGAAAATGACCTAAATGTTCATCCATTAACACAAATGAACTTATTGTATGCACAAGATTGGTTAAAAACCCTAATTGGACAAGAATAAGCCTAGGGAGGACGAAAATGACCTAAATGTTCATCCAATGACACAAATGAACTTATTGGATGCACAAGATTGGTTAAAAACCCTAATTGGACAAGAATAAGCCTAGGGAGGACGAAAATGACCTAAATGTTCATCCAATGACGCAAACACACCTATTGGATGCACAAGACTGGTTAGCAACCCTAATTGGACAAGAATAAGCCTAGGGAGGACGAAAATGACCTAAATGTTCATCCAATAACACAAACACGCCTATTGGATGCACAAGATTGGTTAAAAACCCTAATTGGACAAGAATAAGCCTAGGGTGGACGAAAATGACCTAAATGTTTATCCAATGACACAAATGAACTTATTGGATGCACAAGATTGGTTAAAAACCCTAATTGGACAAGAATAAGCCTAGGGAGGACGAAAATGACCTAAATGTTCATCCAATGACACAAATGAACTTACTGGATGCACAAGATTGGTTGAAAACCCTAATTGGACAAGAATAAGCCTAGGGAGGACGAAAATGACCTAAATGTTCATCCAATGACACAAATGAACTTATTGGATGCACAAGATTGGTTAAAAACCCTAATTGGACAAGAATAAGCCTAGGGAGGATAAAAATGACCTAAATGTTCATCCAATGACACAAATGAACTTATTGGATGCACAAGATTGGTTAAAAACCCTAATTGGACAAGAATAAGCCTAGGGAGGACGAAAATGACCTAAATGTTCATCCAATGACACTAATGAACTTATTGGATGCACAGGATTGGTTAAAAACCCTAATTGGACAAGAATAAGCCTAGGGAGGACGAAAATGACCTAAATGTTCATCCAATGACACAAATGAACTTATTGGATGCACAAGATTGGTTAAAAACCCTAATTGGACAAGAATAAGCCTAGGGAGGACGAAAATGACCTAAATGTTCATCCAATGACACAAATACACCTATTGGATGCACAAGATTGGTTAAAAACCCTAATTGGACAAGAATAAGCCAAGGGACGACGAAAATGACCTAAATGTTCATCCAATGACACAAATGAACTTATTGGATGCACAAGATTGCTTAAAAACCCTAATTGGACAAGAATAAGCCTAGGGAGGACGAAAATGACCTAAATGTTCATCCAATGACACCAATACACCTATTGGATGCACAAGATTGGTTAAAAACCTTAATTGGACAAGAATAAGCCTAGGGAGGACGAAAATGACCTAAATGTTCATCCAATGACACAAATGAACTTATTGGATGCACAAGATTGGTTAAAAACCCTAATTGGACAAGAATAAGCCTAGAGAGGACAAAAATGACCTAAATGTTCATCCAACGACACAAATGAACTTATTGGATGCACAAGATTGCTTCAAAACCCTAATTGGACAAGAATAAGCCTAGGGAGGAAGAAAATGACCTAAATGTTCATCCAATGACACAAATGAACTTATTGGATGCACAAGATTGGTTAAAAACCCTAATTGGACAAGAATAAGCCTAGGGAGGACGAAAATGACCTAAATGTTCATCCAATGACACAAATGAACTTATTGGATGCACAAGATTGGTTAAAAACCCTAATTGGACAAGAATAAGCCTAGGGAGGACGAAAATGACCTAAATGTTCATCCAATGACACAAACACACCTATTGGATGCACAAGATTGGTTAAAAACCCTAATTGGACAAGAATATGCCTAAGGAGGACGAAAATGACCTAAATGTTCATCCAATGACACAAATGAACTTATTGGATGCACATGGATGGTTAAAAACCCTAATTGGACAAGAATAAGCCTTGGGAGGACGAAAATGACCTAAATGTTCATCCAATGACACAAATGAACTTATTGGATGCACAAGATTGGTTAAAAACCCTAATTGGACAAGAATAAGCCTAGGGAGGACGAAAATGACCTAAATGTTCATCCAATGACACAAATGAACTTATTGGATGCACAAGATTGGTTAAAAACCCTAATTGGACAAGAATAAGCCTAGGGAGGACGAAAATGACCTAAATGTTCGTCCAACGACACAAACACACCTATTGGATACACAAGATTGCATAAAAACCCTAATTGGACAAGAATAAGCCTAGGGAGGATGAAAATGACCTAAATGTTCATCCAATGACACAAATGAACTTATTGGATGCACAAGATTGGTTAAAAACCCTAATTGGACAAGAATAAGCCTAGGGAGAAAGAAAATGACCTAAATGTTCATCCAATGACACAAATGAACTTATTGGATGCACAAGATTGGTTAAAAACCCTAATCGGACAAGAATAAGCCTAGGGAGGACGAAAATGACCTAAATGTTCGTCCAATGACACAAACACACCTATTGGATGCACAAGAATGCATAAAAACCCTAATTGGACAAGAATAAGACTAGGGAGGACGAAAATGACCTAAATGTTCCTCCAATGACACAAACACACCTATTGGATGCACAAGATTGGTTAAAAACCCTAATTGGACAAGAATAAGCCTAGGGAGGACGAAAATGACCTAAATGTTCATCCAATGACACAAATGAACTTATTGGATGCACAAGATTGGTTAAAAACCCTAATTGGACAAGAATAAGGCTAGGGACGACGAAAATGACCTAAATGATCGTCCAATGACACAAACACACCTATTGGATGCACAATATTGCATAAAAACCCTAATTGGACAAGAATAAAACTAGGGAGGACGAAAATGACCTAAATGTTCCTCCAATGACACAAATGAACTTATTGGATGCACAAGGTTGGTTACAAACTCTAAGTGGACAAGATTAAGTCTAGGGAGGACAAACATGACCTAAATGTTCCTCCATTGACACAAATGAACTTATTGGATGCACAAGATTGGCTAAAAACCCTAATTGGACAAGAATAAGCCTAGGGAGGACGAAAATGACCTAAATGTTCATCCAATGACACAAATCAACTTATTGGATGCACATGATTGGTTAAAAACCCTAATTGGACAAGAATAAGCCTAGGGAGGACGAAAATGACCTAAATGTTCAACCAATGACACAAACACACCTATTGGATGCACAAGATTGCATAAAAACCCTAATTGGACAAGAATAAGACTAGGGAGGACGAAAATGACCCAAATGTTCAACCAATGACACAAATGAACTTATTGGATGCACAAGATTGGTTAAAAACCCTAATTGGACAAGAACAAGCCTAGGGAGGACGAATATGACCTAAATGTTTGTCCAATGACACAAACACACCTATTGGATGCACAAGATTGCATAAAAACCCTAATTGGACAAGAATAAGACTAGGGAGGACAAAAATGACCTAAATGTTCCTCTAATGACACAAACACACCTATTGGATGCACAAGATTGCATAAAAACCCTAATTGGACAAGAATAAGACTAGGGAGGACGAAAATGACATAAATGTTCATCCAATAACACAAATGAACTTATTGGATGCACAAGATTGGTTAAAAACCCTAATTGGACAAGAATAAGCCTAGGGAGGACGAAAATGACCTAAATGTTCATCCAATGACACAAATGAACTTATTGGATGCACAAGATTGGTTAAAAACCCTAATTGGACAAGAATAAGCCTAGGGAGGACGAAAATGACCTAAATGTTCATCCAATGACACAAATGAACTTATTGGATGCACAAGATTGGTTAAAAACCCTAATTGGACAAGAATAAGCCTAGGGAGGACGAAAATGACCTAAATGTTCGTCCAATGACACAAACACACCTATTGGATGCACAAGATTGCATAAAAACCCTAATTGGATAAGAATAAAACTAGAGAGGACGAAAATGACCTAAATGTTCCTCCAATGACACAAACACACCTATTGGATGCACAAGATTGCATAAAAACCCTAATTCGACAAGAATAAGACTAGGGAGGACGAAAATGACCTAAATGTTCATCCAATGACACAAATGAACTTATTGGATGCACAAGATTGGTTAAAAACCCTAATTGGACAAGAATAAGCCTAGGGAGGACGAAAATGACCTAAATGTTCATCCAATGACACAAATGAACTTATTGGATGCACAAGATTGGTTAAAAACCCTAATTGGTCAACAATAAGCCTAGGGAGGATGAAAATGACCTAAATGTTCATCTAATGACACAAACACACCTATTGGATGCACAAGATTGGTTAAAAACCCTAATTGCACAAAAATAAGCCTAGGGAGGACGAAAATGACCTAAATGTTCATCCAATGAAACAAATGAACTTATTGGATTCACAAGATTGCTTAAAAACCCTAATTGGACAAGAATAAGCCTAGGGAGGACGAAAATGACTTAAATCTTAATCCAATGACACAAATGAACTTATTGGATGCACAAGATTGCTTAAAACCCTAATTGGATAAGAATAAGCCTTAAGAGGACGAAAATGACCTAAATGTTCATCAAATGACACAAACACATCTTTTGGATGCACAAGATTGGCTTAAAACCCTAATTAGACAAGAATAAGACTAGGGAGGACGAAAATGACCTAAATGTTCATCCAATGACACAAACACACCTATTGGATGCACAAGATTGGTTAAAAACCCTAATTGGACAACAATAAGCCTAGGGAGGATGAAAATGTCCTAAATGTTCATCTAATGACACAAACACACCTATTGGATGCACAAGATTGGTTAAAAACCCTAATTGGACAAGAATAAGCCTAGGGAGGACGAAAATGACCTAAATGTTCATCCAATGACACAAATGAACTTATTGGATGCACAAGATTGGTTAAAAACCCTAATTGGACAAGAATAAGCCTTGGGAGGACGAAAATGACCTAAATGTTCATCCAATGACACAAATGAACTTATTGGATGCACAAGATTGGTTAAAAACCTTAATTGGACAAGAATAAGCCTAGGGTGGACGAAAATGACCTAAATGTTCATCCAAAGACACAAACACACCTATTGGATGCACAAGATTGGTTAAAAACCCTAATTGGACAACAATAAGCCTAGGGAGGATGAAAATGACCTAAATGTTCATCTAATGACACAAACACACCTATTGGATGCACAAGATTGGTTAAAAACCCTAATTGCACAAAACTAAGCCTAGGGAGGACGAAAATAACCTAAATGTTCATCCAATGACACAAATGAACTTATTGGATGCACAAGATAGCTTTAAACCCTAATTGGACAAGAATAAGACTAGGGAGGACGAAAATGACCTAAATGTTCATCCAATGACACAAACACACCTATTGGATGCACAAGATTGGTTAAAAACCCTAATTGAACAAGAATAAGCCTAGGGAGGACGAAAATGACCTAAATGTTCATCCAATGACACAAATGAACTTATTGGATGCACAAGATTGGTTAAAAACCCTAATTGGACAAGAATAAGCCTAGGGAGGACGAAAATGACCTAAATGTTCATCCAATGACACAAATGAACTTATTGGATGCACAAGATTGGTTAAAAACCCTAATTGGACAAGAATAAGCCAAGGGAGGACGAAAATGACCTTAATGTTCATCCAATGACACAAACACACTTATTGGATGCACAAGATTGGTTAAAAACCCTAATTGGACAAGAATAAGCCTAGGGAGGACGAAAATGACCTAAATGTTCATCCAATGACACAAATGAACTTATTGGATGCACAAGATTGGTTAAAAACCATAATTGGACAAGAATAAGCCTAGGGAGGAAAAAAATGACCTAAATGTTCATCCAATGACACAAATGAACTTATTGGATGCACAAGATTGGTTAAAAACCCTAATTGGACAAGAATAAGCCTAGGGATGACGAAAATGACCTAAATGTTCGTCCAATGACACAAACACACCTATTGGATGCACAAGATTGCTTAAAACCCTAATTGGACAAGAATAAGACTAGGGAGGACGAAAATGACCTAAATGTTCATCCAATGACACAAATGAACTTATTGGATGCACAAGATTGGTTAAAAACCTAATTGGACTAGAATAAGCCTAGGGAGGAAAAAAATGACCTAAATGTTCATCCAATGACACAAATGAACTTATTGGATGCACAAGATTGGTTAAAAACCCTAATTGGACAAGAATAAGCCTAGGGATGACGAAAATGACCTAAATGTTCGTCCAATGACACAAACACACCTATTGGATGCACAAGATTGCATAAAAACCCTAATTGGACAAGAATAAGACTAGGGAGGACGTAAATGACCTAAATGTTCCACCAATGACACAAATGAACTTATTGGATGCACAAGGATGGTTAAAAACCCTAATTGGACAAGAATAAGCCTAGGGAGGACGAAAATGACCTAAATGTTCAACCAATGACACAAATGAACTTATTGGATGCACAAGATTGGTTAAAAACCCTAATTGGACAAGAATAAGCCTAGGGAGGACGAAAATGACCTAAATGTTCATCCAATGACACAAATGAACTTATTGGATGCACAAGATTGGTTAAAAACCCTAATTGGACAAGAATAAGCCTAGGGAGGACGAAAATGACCTAAATGTTCATCCAATGACACAAATGAACTTATTGGATGCACAAGATTGGTTAAAAACCATAATTGGACAAGAATAAGCCTAGGGAGGAAAAAAATGACCTAAATGTTCATCCAATGACACAAATGAACTTATTGGATGCACAAGATTGGTTAAAAACCCTAATTGGACAAGAATAAGACTAGGGATGACGAAAATGACCTAAATGTTCGTCCAATGACACAAACACACCTATTGGATGCACAAGATTGCATAAAAACTCTAATTGGACAAGAATAAGACTAGGGAGGACGTAAATGACCTAAATGTTCCACCAATGACACAAATGAACTTATTGGATGCACAAGATTGGTTAAAAACCCTAATTGGATAAGAATAAGCCTAGGGAGGACCAAAATGACCTAAATGTTCATCCAATGACACAAATGAACTTATTGGATGCACAAGATTGGTTAAAAACCCTAATTGGACAAGAATAAGCCTAGGGAGGACGAAAATGACCTAAATGTTCATCCAATGACACAAATGAACTTATTGGATGCACAAGATTGGTTAAAAACCCTAATTGGACAAGAATAAGCCTAGGGAGGACGAAAATGACCTAAATGTTCATCCAATGACACAAATGAACTTATTGGTTGCACAAGATTGGTTAAAAACCCTAATTGGACAAGAATAAGCCTAGGGAGGACGAAAATGACCAAAATGTTCGTCTAATGACAAAACACACATATTGGATGCACAAGATTGCTTAAAACCCTAACTGGACAAGAATAAGACTAGGGAGGACGAAAATGACCTAAATGTTAATCCAATGACACAAATGAACTTATTGGATGCACAAGATTGGTTAAAAACCCTAATTGGACAAGAATAAGATTAGGGAGGAAGAAAATGACCTAAATGTTCGTCCAATTACACAAACACACCTATTGGATGCACAGGATTGCATAAAAACCCTAATTGGACAAGAATAAGACTAGGGAGGACGAAAATGACCTAAATGTTCATCCAATGACACAAATGAACTTATTGGATGCACAGGATTGGTTAAAAACCCTAATTGGACAAGAATAAGCCTAGGGAGGACGAAAATGACCTAAATGTTCATCCAATGACACAAATGAACTTATTGGATGCACAAGATTGGTTAAAAACCATAATTGGACAAGAATAAGCCTAGGGAGGAAAAAAATGACCTAAATGTTCATCCAATGACACAAATGAACTTATTGGATGCACAAGATTGGTTAAAAACCCTAATTGGACAAGAATAAGCCTAGGGATGACGAAAATGACCTAAATGTTCGTCCAATGACACAAACACACCTATTGGATGCACAAGATTGCATAAAAACTCTAATTGGACAAGAATAAGACTAGGGAGGACGTAAATGACCTAAATGTTCCACCAATGACACAAATGAACTTATTGGATGCACAAGATTGGTTAAAAACCCTAATTGGATAAGAATAAGCCTAGGGAGGACGAAAATGACCTAAATGTTCATCCAATGACACAAATGAACTTATTGGATGCACAAGATTGGTTAAAAACCCTAATTGGACAAGAATAAGCCTAGGGAGGACGAAAATGACCTAAATGTTCATCCAATGACACAAATAAACTTATTGGATGCACATGATTGGTTAAAAACCCTAATTGGACAAGAATTAGCCTAGGGAGGACGAAAATGACCTAAATGTTCGTCCAATGACACAAACACACCTATTGGATGCACAAGATTGCATAAAATCCCTAATTGGACAAAAATAAGACTAGGGAGGACGAAAATGACCTAAATGTTCCTCCAATGACACAAATGAACTTATTGGATGCACAAGATTGGCTAAAAACCCTAATTGGATAAGAATAAGCCTAGGGAGGACGAAAATGACCTAAATGTTCATCCAATGACACAAATGAACTTATTGGATGCACAAGATTGGTTAAAAACCCTAATTGGACAAGAATAAGCCTAGGGAGGACGAAAATGACCTAAATGTTCATCCAATGACACAAATAAACTTATTGGATGCACATGATTGGTTAAAAACCCTAATTGGACAAGAATAAGCCTAGAGAGGACGAAAATGACCTAAATGTTCGTCCAATGACACAAACACACCTATTGGATGCACAAGATTGCATAAAAACCCTAATTGGACAAGAATAAGACTAGGGAGGACGAACATGACCTAAATATTCATCCAATGACACAAATGAACTTATTGGATGCACAAGATTGGTTAAAAACCCTAATTGGACAAGAATAAGCATAGGGAGGACGAAAATGACCTAAATGTTCATCCAATGACACAAACCCACATATTGGATGCACAAGATTGCTTAAAACCCTAATTGGACAAGAATAAGACTAGGGAGGACGAAAATGACCTAAATGTTCATCCAATGACACAAATGAATTTATTGAATGCACAACATTGGTTAAAAACCATAATCGGACAAGAATAAGCCTAGGGAGGACGAAAATGACCTAAATGTTCGTCCAATGACACAAACACACCTATTGGATGCACAAGATTGCATAAAAACCCTAATTGGACAAGAATAAGCCTAGGGAGGACGAAAATGACCTAAATGTTCATCCAATGAAACAAATGAACTTATTGGATGCATAAGATTGGTTAAAAACCCTAATTGGACAACAATAAGCCTATGGAGGACGAAAATGACCTAAATGTTCATCCAATGACACAAATGAACTTATTGGATGCACAAGATTGGTTAAAAACCCTAATTGGACAAGAATAAGCCTAGGGAGGACGAAAATGACCTAAATGTTCATCCAATGACACAAATGAACTTATTGGATGCACAAGATTGGTTAAAAACCCTAATCGGACAAGAATAAGCCTAGGGGGGACGAAAATGACCTAAATGTTCGTCCAATGTCACAAACACACCTATTGGATGCACAAGATTGCATAAAAACCCTAATTGGGTAAGAATAAGCCTAGGGAGGACGAAAATGACCTAAATGTTCATCCAATGACACAAACACACCTATTGGATGCACAAGATTGGTTAAAAACCCTTATTGGACAAGAATAAGCCTAGGGAGGAAGAAAATGACCTAAATGTTCATCCAATGACACAAATAAACTTATTGGATGCACAAGATTGGTTAAAAACCCTAATTGGACAAGAATAAGCCTAGGGAGGACGAAAATGACCTAAATGTTCATCCAATGACACAAATGAACTTATTGGATGCACAAGATTGGTTAAAAACCCTAATTGGACAAGAATAAGCCTAGGGAGGACGAAAGTGACCTAAATGTTCATCCAATGACACAAATGAACTTATTGGATGCACAAGATTGGTTAAAAACCCTAATTGGACAAGAATAAGACTAGGGAGGACAAAAATGACCTAAATGTTCCTCTAATGACACAAATGAACTTATTGGATGCACAAGGTTGGTTAAAAACCCTAATTGGACAAGAATAAGCCTAGGGAGGACGAAAATGACCTAAATGTTCCTCCAATGACCAAATCACACCTATTGGATGTACAAGATTGCATAAAAACCCTAATTGGACAAGAATAAGACTCGGGAGGACGAAAATTACCTAAATGTTCCTCCAATGACACAAACACACCTATTGGATGCACAAGATTGGTTAAAAACCCTAATTGGACAAGAATAAGCCTAGGGAGGACGAAAATGACCTAAATGTTCGTCCAATGACACAAACACACCAATTGGATGCACAAGATTGCATAAAAACCCTAATTGGACAAGAATAAGCCTAGGGAGGACGAAAATGACCTAAATGTACATCCAATGACACAAATGAACTTATTGGATGCACAAGATTGGTTAAAAACCCTAATTGGACAAGAATAAGCCTAGGGAGGACGAAAATGACCTAAATGTTCATCCAATGACACAAATGAACTTATTGGATGCACAAGATTGGTTAAAAACCCTAATTGGACAAGAATAAGCCTAGGGAGGACGAAAATGACCTAAATGTTCATCCAATGACACAAATGAACTTATTGGATGCACAAGATTGGTTAAAAACCCTAATTGGACAAGAATAAGCCTTGGGTGGACAAAAATGACCTAAATGTTCATACAATGACACAAATGAACTTATTGGATGCACAAGATTGGTTAAAAACCCTAATTGGACAAGAATAAGCCTAGGGAGGACGAAAATGACCTAAATGTTCATCCAATGACACAAATGAACTTATTGGATGCACAAGATTGGGTTAAAACCCTAATTGGACAAGAATAAGCCTAGGGAGGACGAAAATGACCTAAATGTTCATCCAATGACACAAATGAACTTATTGGATGCACAAGATTGGTTAAAAACCCTAATTGGACAAGAATAAGCCTAGGGAGGACGAAAATGACCTAAATGTTCATCCAATGACACAAATGAACTTATTGGATGCACAAGATTGGGTGAAAACCCTAATTGGACAAGAATAAGCCTAGGGAGGACGAAAATGACCTAAATGTTCATCCAATGACACAAATGAACTTATTGGATGCACAAGATTGGTTAAAAACCCTAATTGGACAAGAATAAGCCTAGGGAGGACGAAAATGACCTAAATGTTCATCCAATGACACAAATGAACTTATTGGATGCACAAGATTGGTTAAAAACCCTAATTGGACAAGAATAAGCCTAGGGATGACGAAAATGACCTAAATGTTCATCCAATGACACAAATGAACTTATTGGATGCACAAGATTGATTAAAAACCCTAATTGGACAATAATAAGCCTAGGGAGGACGAAAATGACCTAAATGTTCATCCAATGACACAAATGAACTTATTGTATGCACAAGATTGGTTAAAAACCCTAATTGGACAAGAATAAGACTAGGGAGGACGAAAATGACCTAAATGTTCCTCCAATGATACAAACACACCTATTGGATGCACAAGATTGCTTAAAACCCTAATTGGACAAGAATAAGACTAGGGAGGACGAAAATGACCTAACTGTTCATCCAATGACACAAATGAACTTATTGGATGCACAAGATTGGTTGAAAACCCTAACTGGACAAGAATAAGCCTAGGGAGGACGAAAATGACCTAAATGTTCATCCAATGACACAAATGAACTTATTGGATGCACAAGATTGGTTAAAAACCCTAATTGGACAAGAATAAGCCTAGGGATGACGAAAATGACCTAAATGTTCGTCCAATGACACAAACACACCTATTGGATGCACAAGATTGCTTAAAACCCTAATTGGACAAGAATAAGACTAGGGAGGACGAAAATGACCTAAATGTTCATCCAATGACACAAATGAACTTATTGGATGCACAAGATTGGTTAAAAACCTAATTGGACTAGAATAAGCCTAGGGAGGAAAAAAATGACCTAAATGTTCATCCAATGACACAAATGAACTTATTGGATGCACAAGATTGGTTAAAAACCCTAATTGGACAAGAATAAGCCTAGGGATGACGAAAATGACCTAAATGTTCGTCCAATGACACAAACACACCTATTGGATGCACAAGATTGCATAAAAACCCTAATTGGACAAGAATAAGACTAGGGAGGACGTAAATGACCTAAATGTTCCACCAATGACACAAATGAACTTATTGGATGCACAAGGATGGTTAAAAACCCTAATTGGACAAGAATAAGCCTAGGGAGGACGAAAATGACCTAAATGTTCAACCAATGACACAAATGAACTTATTGGATGCACAAGATTGGTTAAAAACCCTAATTGGACAAGAATAAGCCTAGGGAGGACGAAAATGACCTAAATGTTCATCCAATGACACAAATGAACTTATTGGATGCACAAGATTGGTTAAAAACCCTAATTGGACAAGAATAAGCCTAGGGAGGACGAAAATGACCTAAATGTTCATCCAATGACACAAATGAACTTATTGGATGCACAAGATTGGTTAAAAACCCTAATTTGACAAGAATAAGCCAAGGGAGGACGAAAATGACCTAAATGTTCATCCAATGACACAAATGAACTTATTGGATGCACAAGATTGGTTAAAAACCATAATTGGACAAGAATAAGCATAGGGAGGACGAAAATGACCTAAATGTTCATCCAATGACACAAATGAACTTATTGGATGCACAAGATTGGTTGAAAACCCTAATTGGACAAGAATAAGCCTAGGGAGGACGAAAATGACCTAAATGTTCATCTAATGACACAAATGAACTTATTGGATGCACAAGATTGGTTAAAAACCCTAATTGGACAAGAATAAGCCTAGGGAGGATGAAAATGACCTAAATGTTCGTCCAATGACACAAACACACCTATTGGATGCACAAGATTACATAAAAACCCTAATCGGACAAGAATAAAACTAGGGAGGACGAAAATGACCTAAATGTTTATCCAATGACACAAACACACCTATTGGATGCACAAGATTGGTTAAAAACCCTAATTGGACGAGAATAAGCCTAGGGAAGACGAAAATGACCTAAATGTTCATCCAATGACCCTAATGAACTTATTGGATGCACAAGATTGGTTAAAAACCCTAATTGGACAAGAATAAGCCTAGGGAGGACGAAAATGACCTAAATGTTCATCCAATGACACAAATGAACTTATTGGATGCACAAGATTGGTTAAAAACCCTAATTGGACAAGAATAAGCCTAGGGAGGATGAAAATGACCTAAATGTTCGTCCAATGACACAAACACACCTATTGGATGCACAAGATTGCATAAAAACCATATTTGGAAAAAAAAAAGACTAGGGAGGACGAAAATGACCTAAATGATCCTCCAATGACACAAATGAATTTATTGGATGCACAAGATTGGTTAAAAACCCTAATTGGACAAGAATAAGCATAGGGAGGACGAAAATGACCTAAGTGTTCATCCAATGACACAAATGAACTTATTGTATGCACAAGAATTGTTAAAAACCCTAATTGGACAAGAATAACCATAGGGAGGACGAAAATGACCTAAATGTTCATCCAATGACACAAACACACATATTGGATGCACAAGATTGCTTAAAACCCTAATTGGACAAGAATAAGACTAGGGAGGACGAAAATGACCTAAATGTTCATCCAACCACACAAATGAACTTATTGGATGCACAAGATTGGTTAAAAACCCTAATTGGACAAGAATAAGCCTAGGGAGGAAAACAATGACCTAAATGTTCATCCAATGACACAAATGAACTTATTGGATGCACAAGATTGGTTAAAAACCCTAATTGGACAAGAATAAGCCTAGGGATGACGAAAATGACCTAAATGTTCGTCTAATGACACAAACACACCTATTGGATGCACCAGATTGCATAAAAACCCTAATTGGACAAGAATAAGACTAGGGAGGACGTAAATGACATAAATGTTCCACCAATAACACAAATGAACTTATTGGACGCACAAGGTTGGTTAAAAACCCTAATTGGACAAGAATAAGCCTAGGGAGGACGAAAATGACCTAAATGTTCAACCAATGACACAAACGAACTTATTGGATGCACAAGGTTGGTTAAAAACCCTAATTGGACAAGAATAAGCCTAGGGAGGACGAAAATGACCTAAATGTTCGTCCAATGACACAAACACACCTATTGGATGCACAAGATTGCATAAAAACCCTAATTGGACAAGAATAAGCCTAGGGAGGACGAAAATGACCTAAATGTTCGTCCAATGACACAAACACACCTATTGGATGCACAAGATTGCATAAAAACCCTAATTGCACAAGAATAAGCCTAGGGAGGACGAAAATGACCTAACTGTTCATCCAATGACACAATTGAACTTATTAAATACACAAGATTGGTTAAAAACCCTAATTGGACAAGATTAAGCATAGGGAGGACGAAAATGACCTAAATGTTCATCCAATGACTCAAATGAACCTATTGGATGCACAAGATTGGTTAAAAACCCTAATTGGACAAGAATAAGCCTAGGGAGGACGAAAATGACCTAAATGTTCATCCAATGACACAAATGAACTTATTGGATGCACAAGATTGGTTAAAAACCATAATTGGACAAGAATAAGCCTAGGGAGGACGAAAATGACCTAAATGTTCATCCAATGACACAAATGAACTTATTGGATGCACAAGATTGGTTAAAAACCATAATTGGACAAGAATAAGCCTAGGGAGGACGAAAATGACCTAAATGTTCATCCAATGACTCAAATGAACTTATTGGATGCACAAGATTGGTTAAAAACCCTAATTGGACAAGAATAAGCCTAGGGAGGATGAAAATGACCTAAATGTTCATCCAATGACACAAATGAACCTATTGGATGCACAAGATTGGTTAAAAACCCTAATTGGACAAGAATAAGCCTAGGGTGGACGAAAATGACCTAAATGTTTATCCAATGACACAAATGAACTTATTGGATGCACAAGATTGGTTGAAAACCCTAATTGGACAAGAATAAGCCTAGGGAGGACGAAAATGACCTAAATGTTCATCCAATGACACAAACACACCTATTGGATGCACAAGATTGGTTAAAAACCCTAATTGGACAAGAATAAGCCTAGGGAGGACGAAAATGACCTAAATGTTCATCCAATGACACAAATGAACTTATTGGATGCACAAGATTGGTTAAAAACCCTAATTAAACAAGAATAAGCCTAGGGAGGACGAAAATAACCTAAATGTTCATCAAATGACTAAACACACCTATTGGATGCACAAGATTGGTTAGAAACCCTAATTGGACAAGAATAAGCCTAGGGAGGACGAAAATGACCTAAATGTTCTCCCAATGACACAAATGAACTTATTGGATGCACAAGATTGGTTAAAAACCCTAATTGGACAAGAATAAGCCTAGGGAGGACGAAAATGACCTAAATGTTCATCCAATGACACAAACACACCTATTGGATGCACAAGATTGGTTAAAAACCCTAGTTGGACAAGAATTAGCCTAGGGAGGACGAAAATGACCTAAATGTTCATCCAATGACACAAATGAACTTATTGGATGCACAAGATTGGTTAAAAACCCTAATTGGACAAGAATAAGCCTAGGGAGGACGAAAATGACCTAAATGTTCATCCAATGACACAAATACACCTATTGGATGCAAAAGATTGGTTAGAAACCCTAATTGGACAAGAATAAGCGTAGGGAGGACGAAAATGACCTAAATGTTCATCCAATGACACAAACACACCTATTGGATGCACAAGATTGGTTAAAAACCCTAATTGGACAAGAATAAGCCTAGGGAGGACGAAAATGACCTAAATGTTCATCCAATGACACAAATGAACTTATTGGATGCACAAGATTGGTTAAAAACCCTAATTGGACAAGAATAAGCCTAGGGAGAACGAAAATGACCAAAATGTTCCTCCAATGACACAAATGAACTTATTGGATGCACAAGATTGCTTAAAAACCCTAATTGGAAAAGAATAAGCCTAGGGAGGACGAAAATGACCTAAATGTTCATCCAATGACACAACTGAACTTATTGGTTGCACAAGATTGCTTAAAACCCTAATTGGACAAGAATAAGACTAGGGAGGACGAAAATGACCTAAATGTTCATCCAATGACACAAACACACCTATTGGATGCACAAGATTGGTTAGAAACCCTAATTGGACAAGAATATGCCTAGGGAGAATGAAAATGACCTAAATGTTCATCCAATGACACAAATGAACTTATTGGATGCACAAGATTGGTTAAAAACCCTAATTGGACAAGAATAAGCCTAGGGAGGACGAAAATGACCTAAATGTTCATCCAATGACACAAAGTAACTTATTGGATGCACAAGATTGGTTAAAAACCCTAATTGGACAAGAATAAGCCTAGGGAGGACGAAAATGACCTAAATGTTCATCCAATGACACAAATGAACTTATTGGATGCACAAGATTGGTTAAAAACCCTAATTGGACAAGAATAAGCCTAGGGTGGACGAAAATGACCTAAATGTTCTTCCAATGACACAAATGAACTTATTGGATGCACAAGATTGGTTAAAAACCCTAATTGGACAAGAATAAGTCTAGGCAGGACGAAAATGACCTAAATGTTCATCCAATGACACAAATCAACTTATTGGATGCACATGATTGGTTAAAAACCCTAATTGGACAAGAATAAGCCTAGGGAGGACGAAAATGACCTAAATGTTCGTCTAAAGACACAAATGAACTTATTGGATGCACAAGATTGGTTAAAAACCCTAATTGGACAAGAATAAGCCTAGGGAGGACGAAAATGACCTAAATGTTCGTCCAATGACACAAACACACCTATTGGATGCACAAGATTGCATAAAAACCCTAATTGGACAAGAATAAGCCTAGGGAGGACGAAAATTACCTAAATGTTCGTCCAATGACACAAACACACCTATTGGATGCACAAGATTGCATAAAAACCCTAATTGGACAAGAATAAGCCTAGGGAGGACGAAAATGACCTAAATGTTCATCCAATGACACTACTGAACTTATTGG
This sequence comes from Cicer pinnatifidum, assembly GCA_037974775.1. Taxonomy (NCBI): domain Eukaryota; kingdom Viridiplantae; phylum Streptophyta; class Magnoliopsida; order Fabales; family Fabaceae; genus Cicer; species Cicer pinnatifidum. The sequence continues at coordinate 372,461 of JBBPBR010000581.1, read as the reverse complement.
ATACACAAGATTGGTTAAAAACCCTAATTGGACAAGAATAAGCCTAGGGAGGACGAAAATGACCTAAATGTTCATCCAATGACACAAATGAACTTATTGGATGCACAAGATTGGTTAAAAACCCTAATTGGACAAGAATAAGCCTAGGGAGGACGAAAATGACCTAAATGTTCATCCAATGACACAAATGAACTTATTGGATGCACAAGATTGGTTAAAAACCCTAATTGGACAAGAATAAGCCTTGGGTGGACAAAAATGACCTAAATGTTCATACAATGACACAAATGAACTTATTGGATGCACAAGATTGGTTAAAAACCCTAATTGGACAAGAATAAGCCTAGGGAGGACGAAAATGACCTAAATGTTCATCCAATGACACAAATGAACTTATTGGATGCACAAGATAGGTTGAAAACCCTAATTGGACAAGAATAAGCCTAGGGAGGACGAAAATGACCTAAATGTTCATCCAATGACACAAATGAACTTATTGGATGCACAAGATTGGTTAAAAACCCTAATTGGACAAGAATAAGCCTAGGGAGGAAAAAATGACCTAAATGTTCATCCAATGACACAAATGAACTTATTGGATGCACAAGATTGGTTAAAAACCCTAATTGGACAAGAATAAGCCTAGGGATGACGAAAATGACATAAATGTTCGTCCAATGACACAAACACACCTATTGGATGCACAAGATTGCATAAAAACCCTAATTTGACAAGAATAAGACTAGGAAGGATGTAAATGACCTAAATGTTCCACCAATGACACAAATGAACTTATTGGATGCACAAGGTTGGTTAAAAACCCTAATTGGACAAGAATAAGCCTAGGGAGGACGAAAATGACCTAAATGTTCAACCAATGACACAAATGAACTTATTGGATGCACAAGGTTAGTTAAAAACCCTAATTGAACAAGAATAAGCTTAGGGAGGACGAAAATGACCTAAATGTTCGTCCAATGACACAAACACACCAATTGGATGCACAAGATTGCATAAAAACCCTAATTGGACAAAAATAAGCCTAGAGAGGACGAAAATGACCTAAATGTTCGTCCAATGACACAAACACACCTATTGGATGCACAAGATTGCATAAAAACCCTAATTGGACAAGAATAAGCCTAGGGAGGACGAAAATGACCTAAATGTTCGTCCAATGACACAAACACACCTATTGGATGCACAAGATTGCATAAAAACCCTAATTGGACAAGAATAAGACTAGGGAGGACGAAAATGACCTAAATGTTCCTCCAATGACACAAACACACCTATTGGATGCAAAAGATTGCATAAAAACCCTAATTCGACAAGAATAAGACTAGGGAGGACGAAAATGACCTAAATGTTTGTCCAATGACACAATCACACCTATTGGATGCACAAGATTGCATAAAAACCCTAATTGGACAAGAATAAGACTAGGGAGGACGAAAATGACCTAAATGTTCATCCAATGACACAAATGAACTTATTGTATGCACAAGATTGGTTAAAAACCCTAATTGGACAAGAATAAGCATAGGAAGGACGAAAATGACCTAAATGTTCATCCAATGACACAAACACACCTATTGGATGCACAAGATTGCATAAAAACCCTAATTGGACAAGAATAAGACTAGGGAGGACGAAAATGACCTAAATGTTCATCCAATGACACAAATGAACTTATTGGATGCACAAGATTGGTTAAAAACCCTAATTGGATAAGAATAAGCCTAGGGAGGATGAAAATGACCTAAATGTTCGTCCAATGACACAAACATACCTATTGGATGCAAAAGATTGCATAAAAACCCTAATTGGACAAGAATAAGACTAGGGAGGATGATAATGACCTAAATGTTCATCCAATGACACAAACACACATATTGGATGCACAAGATTTCTTAAAACCCTAATTGGACAAGAATAAGACTAGGGAGGACGAAAATGACCTAAATGTTCATCCAATGACACAAATGAACTTATTGGATGCACAAGATTGGTTAAAAACCCTAATTGGACAAGAATAAGCCTAGGGAGGATGAAAATGACCTAAATGTTCGTCCAATGACACAAACACACCTATTGGATGCACAAGATTGCATAAAAACCCTATTTGGAAAAAAAAGACTAGGGAGGACGAAAATGACCTAAATGATCCTCCAATGACACAAATGAATTTATTGGATGCACAAGATTGGTTAAAAACCCTAATTGGACAAGAATAAGCATAGGGAGGACGAAAATGACCTAAGTGTTCATCCAATGACACAAATGAACTTATTGTATGCACAAGAATTGTTAAAAACCCTAATTGGACAAGAATAACCATAGGGAGGACGAAAATGACCTAAATGTTCATCCAATGACACAAACACACATATTGGATGCACAAGATTGCTTAAAACCCTAATTGGACAAGAATAAGACTAGGGAGGACGAAAATGACCTAAATGTTCATCCAACGACACAAATGAACTTATTGGATGCACAAGATTGGTTAAAAACCCTAATTGGACAAGAATAAGCCTAGGGAGGAAAAAAATGACCTAAATGTTCATCCAATGACACAAATGAACTTATTGGATGCACAAGATTGGTTAAAAACCCTAATTGGACAAGAATAAGCCTAGGGATGACGAAAATGACCTAAATGTTCGTCCAATGACACAAACACACCTATTGGATGCACAAGATTGCATAAAAATTCTAATTGGACAAGAATAAGACTAGGGAGGACGAAAATGACCTAAATGCTCCTCCAATAACACAAATGAACTTATTGGATGCACAAGGTTGGTTAAAAACCCTAATTGGACAAGAATAAGCTTATGGAGCACGAAAATGACCTAAATGTTCAACCAATGACACAAATGAACTTATTGGATGCACAAGGTTGGTTAAAAACCCTAATTGGACAAGAATAAGCCTAGGGAGGACGAAAATGACCTAAATGTTCGTCCAATGACACAAACACACCTATTGGATGCACAAGATTGCATAAAATCCCTAATTGGACAAGAATAAGCCTAGGGAGGACGAAAATGACCTAAATGTTCATCCAATGACACAAATGAACTTATTGGATGCACAAGATTGGTTAAAAACCCTAATTGGACAAGAATAAGCATAGGGAGGGCGAAAATGACCTAAATGTTCATCCAATGACACAAACCCACATATTGGATGCACAAGATTGCTTAAAACCCTAATTGGACAAGAATAAGACTAGGGAGGTTGAAAATGACCTAAATGTTCCTCCAATGACACAAACACACCTATTGGATGCACAAGATTGCATAAAAACCCTAATTGGACAAGAATAAGACTAAGGAGGACGAAAATGACCTAAATGTTCATCCAATGACACAAATGAACTTATTGGATGCACAAGATTTGTTAAAAACCCTAATTGGACAAGAATAAGCCTAGGGAGGACGAAAATGACCTAAATGTTCATCCAATGACACAAATGAACTTATTGGATGCCCAAGATTGGTTGAAAACCCTAATTGGACAAGAATAAGCCTAGGGAGGACGAAAATGACCTAAATGTTCATCCAATGACACAAATGAACTTATTGGATGCACAAGATTGGTTAAAAACCCTAATTGGACAAGAATAAGCCTAGGGAGGACCAAAATGACCAAAATGTTCGTCCAATGACACAAACACACCTATTGGATGCACAAGATTGCATAAAAACCCTAATTGGACAAGAATAAAACTAGGGAGGACGAAAATGACCTAAATGTTCCTACAATGACACAAACACACCTATTGGATGCATAAGATTGCATAAAAACCCTAATTGGACAAGAATAAGCCTAGGGAGGACGAAAATGACCTAAATGTTCATCCAATGACACAAATGAACTTATTGGATGCACAAGATTGGTTAAAAACCCTAATTGGACAAGAATAAGCCTAGGGAGGACGAAAATGACCTAAATGTTCATCCAATGACACAAATGAACTTATTGGAAGCACAAGATTGATTAAAAACCATAATTGGACAAGAATAAGCCTAGGGAGGACGAAAATGACCTAAATGTTCATCCAATGACACAAATGAACTTATTGGATGCACTAGATTGGTTAAAAACCCTAATTGGACAAGAATAAGCCTAGGGAGGACGAAAATGACCTAAATGTTCGTCCCATGACACAAACACACCTATTGAATGCACAAGATTGCATAAAAACCCTAATTGGACAAGAATAAGCCTAGGGAGGACGAAAATGACCTAAATGTTCGTCCAATGACACAAACACACCTATTGGATGCACAAGATTGCATAAAAACCCTAATTGGACAAGAATAAGCCTAGGGAGGACGAAAATGACCTAAATGTTCATCCAATGACACAAATGAACTTATTGGATGCACAAGATTGGTTAAAAAACCTAACTGGACAAGAATAAGCCTAGGGAGGACGAAAATGACCTAAATGTTCGTCCAATGACACAAACACACCTATTGGATGCACAAGATTGCATAAAAACCCTAATTGGACAAGAATAAGCCTAGGGAGGACGAAAATGACCTAAATGTTCATCCAATGACACAAATGAACTTATTGGATGCACAAGATTGGTTAAAAACCATAATTGGACAAGAATAAGCCTAGGGAGGACGAAAATGACCTAAATGTTCATCCAATGACACAAATGAACTTATTGGATGCACAATATTTGTTGAAAACCCTAATTTGACAAGAATAAGCCTAGCGAGGACGAAAATGACCTAAATGTTCATCCAATGACACAAATGAACTTATTGGATGCACAAGATTGCATAAAAACCCTAAATGGACAAGAATAAGCCTAGGGAGGACGAAAATGACCTAAATGTTCGTCCAATGACACAAACACACCTATTGGATGCACAAGATTGCATAAAAACCCTAATTGGACAATAATAAGCCTAGGGAGGACGAAAATGACCTAAATGTTCATCCAATGACACAAATGAACTTATTGGATGCACAAGATTGGTTAAAAACCATAATTGGACAAGAATAAGCCTAGGGAGGACGAAAATGACCTAAATGTTCATCCAATGACACAAATGAACTTATTGGATGCACAAGGTTGGTTTAAAACCCTAATTGGACAAGAATAAGCCTAGGGAGGACGAAAATGACCTAAATGTTCGTCCAATGACACAAACACACCTATTGGATGCACAAGATTGCATAAAAACCCTAATTGGACAAGAATAAGCCTAGGGAGGACGAAAATGACCTAAATGTTCGTCCAATGACACAAACGCACCTATTGGATGCACAAGATTGCATAAAAACCCTAATTGGACAAGAATAAGCCTAGGGAGGACGAAAATGACCTAAATGTTCATCCAATGACACAACAAAACTTATTGGATACACAAGATTGGTTAAAAACCATAATTGGATAAGAATAAGCCTAGGGAGGACGAAAATGACCTAAATGTTCATCCAATGACACAAATGAACTTATTGGATGCACAAGATTGGTTGAAAACCCTAATTGGACAAGAATAAGCCTAGGGAGGACGAAAATGACCTAAATGTTCAACCAATGACACAAATGAACTTATTGGATGCACAAGGTTGGTTAAAAACCCTAATTGAACAAGAATAAGCCTAGGGAGGACGAAAATAACCTAAATGTTCGTCCAATGAGACAAACACACCAATTGGATGCACAAGATTGCATAAAAACCCTAATTGGACAAGAATAAGCCTAGGGAGGACGAAAATGACCTAAATGTTCGTCCAATGACACAAACACACCTATTGGATGCACAAGATTGCATAAAAACCCTAATTGGACAAGAATAAGCCTAGGGAGGACAAAAATGACCTAAATGTTCGTCCAATGACACAAACACACCAATTGGATGCACTAGATTGCATAAAAACCCTAATTGGACAAGAATAAGACTAAGGAGGACGAAAATGACCTAAATGTTCGTCCAATGACACAAACACACCTATTGGATGCACAAGATTGCATAAAAACCCTAATTGGACAAGAATAAGCCTAGGGAGGACGAAAATGACCTAAATGTTCGTCCAATGACACAAACACACCTATTGGATGCACAAGATTGCATAAAAACCCTAATTGGGCAAGAATAAGACTAGGGAGGACGAAAATGACCTAAATGTTCCTCCAATGACACAAATGAACTTATTGGATGCACAAGATTGGCTAAAAACCCTAATTGGACAAGAATAAGCCTAGGGAGGACAAAAATGACCTAAATGTTCATCCAATGACACAAATGAACTTATTGGATGCAGAAGATTGGTTAAAAACCATAATTAGACAAGAATAAGCCTAGTGACGACGAAAATGACCTAAATGTTCATCCAATGACACAAATGAACTTATTGGATGCACAAGATTGGTTAAAAACCCTAATTGGACAAGAATAAGCCTAGGGAGGACGAAAATGACCTAAATGTTCATCCAATGACACAAATCAACTTATTGGATGCACATGATTGGTTAAAAACCCTAATTGGACAAGAATAAGCCTAGGGAGGACGAAAATGACCTAAATGTTCAACCAATGACACAAACACACCTATTGGATGCACAAGATTGCATAAAAACCCTAATTGGACAAGAATAAGACTAGGGAGGACGAAAATGACCCAAATGTTCAACCAATGACACAAATGAACTTATTGGATGCACAAGATTGGTTAAAAACCCTAATTGGACAAGAACAAGCCTAGGGAGGACGAATATGACCTAAATGTTTGTCCAATGACACAAACACACCTATTGGATGCACAAGATTGCATAAAAACCCTAATTGGACAAGAATAAGACTAGGGAGGACAAAAATGACCTAAATGTTCCTCTAATGACACAAACACACCTATTGGATGCACAAGATTGCATAAAAACCCTAATTGGACAAGAATAAGACTAGGGAGGACGAAAATGACATAAATGTTCATCCAATAACACAAATGAACTTATTGGATGCACAAGATTGGTTAAAAACCCTAATTGGACAAGAATAAGCCTAGGGAGGACGAAAATGACCTAAATGTTCATCCAATGACACAAATGAACTTATTGGATGCACAAGATTGGTTAAAAACCCTAATTGGACAAGAATAAGCCTAGGGAGGACGAAAATGACCTAAATGTTCATCCAATGACACAAATGAACTTATTGGATGCACAAGATTGGTTAAAAACCCTAATTGGACAAGAATAAGCCTAGGGAGGACGAAAATGACCTAAATGTTCATCCAATGACACAAACACACCTATTGGATGCTCAAGATTGCATAAAAACCCTAATTGGACAAGAATAAGCCTAGGGAGGACGAAAATGACCTAAATGTTCGTCCAATGACACAAACACACCTATTGGATGCACAAGATTGCATAAAAACCCTAATTGGACAAGAATAAGCCTAGTGAGGACGAAAATGACCGAAATGTTCATCCAATTACACAAATGAACTTATTGGATGCACAAGGTTGGTTAAAAACCCTAATTGTAAAAGAATAAGCCTAGGGAAGACGAAAATGACCTAAATGTTCATCCAATGACACAAATGAACTTATTGGATGCACAAGATTGGTTAAAAACCCTAATTGGACAAGAAAAAGCCTAGGGAGGACGAAAATGACCTAAATGTTCATCCAATGACACAAATGAACTTATTGGATGCACAAGATTGGTTAAAAACCCTAATTGGACAAGAATAAGCCTAGGGAGGACGAAAATGACCTAAATGTTCGTCCAATGACACAAACACACCTATTGGATGCACTAGATTGCATAAAAAATCCTAATTGGACAAGAATAAGACTAGGGAGGACGAAAATGACCTAAATGTTCGTCCAATGACACAAACACACCTATTGGATGCACAAGATTGCATAAAAACCCTAATTGGACAAGAATAAGCCTAGGGAGGACGAAAATGACCTAAATGTTCATCCAACGACACAAATGAACTTATTGGATGCACAAGATTGGTTGAAAACCCTAATTGGACAAGAATAAGCCTAGGGAGGATGAAAATGACCTAAATGTTCATCCAATGACACAAATGAACTTATTGGATGCACAAGATTGGTTAAAAACCCTAATTGGACAAGAATAAGCCAAGGGAGGACGAAAATGACCTAAATGTTCGTTCAATGACACAAACACACCTATTGGATGCACAAGATTGCATAAAAACCCTAATTGGACAAGAATAAGACTAGGGAGGATGATAATGACCTAAATGTTCATCCAATGACACTAATGAACTTATTGGATGCACAAGATTGGTCAAAAACCCTAATTGGACAAGAATAAGCATAGGGAGGACGAAAGTGACCTAAATGTTCATCCAATGACACAAATGAACTTATTGGATGCACAAGATTGGTTAAAAACCCTAATTGGACAAGAATAAGCCTAGGGAGGAAGAAAATGACCTAAATGTTCGTCCAATGACACAAACACACCTATTGGATGCACAAGATTGCATAAAAACCCTAATTGGACAAAAATAAGACTAGGGAGGACGAAAATGACCTAAATGTTCCTCCAATGACACAAAGACACCTATTGGATGCACAAGATTGCATAAAAACCCTAATTGGACAAGAATAAGACTAGGGAGGACGAAAATGACCTAAATGTTCATCCAATGACACAAATGAACTTATTGTATGCACAAGATTGGTTAAAAACCCTAATTGGACAAGAATAAGCATAGGAAGGAAGAAAATGACCTAAATGTTCATCCAATGACACAAACACACCTATTGGATGCACAAGTTTGCATAAAAACCCTAATTGGACAAGAATAAGACTAGGGAGGACGAAAATGACCTAAATGTTCATCCAATGACACAAATGAACTTATTGTAAGCACAAGATTGGTTAAAAACCCTAATTGGACAAGAATAAGCATAGGGAGGACGAAAATTACCTAAATGTTCATCCAATGACACAAACACACATATTGGATGCACAAGATTGCTTAAAACCCTAATTGGACAAGAATAAGACTAGGGAGGACGAAAATGATCTAAATGTTCATCCAATGACACAAACACACATATTGGATGCACAAGATTGCTTAAAACCCTAATTGGACAAGAATAAGACTAGGGAGGACGAAAATGACCTAAAAGTTCATCCAATGACACAAATGAACTTATTGGATGCACAAGATTGGTTAAAAACCCTAATTGGACAAGAATAAGCCTAGGGAGGACGAAAATGACCTAAATGTTCGTCCAATGACCCAAACACACCTATTGGATGCACAAGATTGCATAAAAACCCTAATTGGACAAGAATAAGCCTAGGGAGGACGAAAATGACCTAAATGTTCATCCAATGACACAAATGAACTTATTGGATGCACAAGATTGGTTAAAAACCCTAATTGGACAAGAATAAGCCTAGGGAGGACAAAAATGACCTAAATGTTCATCCAATGACACAAACGAACTTATTGGATGCACAAGATTGGTTAAAAACCCTAATTGGACAAGAATAAGCCTAGGGAGGACGAAAATGACCTAAATGTTCATCCAATGACACAATTGAACTTATTGGATGCACAAGATTGGTTAAAAACCCTAATTGGACTAGAATAAGCATAGGGAGGACGAAAATGACCTAAATGTTCATCCAATGACACAAACACACCTATTGGATGCACAAGATTGGTTAAAAACCCTAATTGGACAAGAATAAGCCCAGGGAGGAGGAAAATGACCTAAATGTTCATCCAATGACACAAATGAACTTATTGGATGCACAAGATTGGTTAAAAACCCTAATTGGACAAGAATAAGCCTAGGGAGGACGAAAATGACCTAAATGTTCATCCAATGACACAAATGAACTTATTGGATGCACAAGATTGGTTAAAAACCCTAATTGGACAAGAATAAGCCTAGGGAGGACGAAAATGACCTAAATGTTCATCCAATGACACAAACACACCTATTGAATGCACAAGATTGTATAAAAACCCTAATTCGACAAGAATTAGACTAGGGAGGACGAAAATGACCTAAATGTTCCTCCAATGACACAAACACACCTATTGGATGCACAGGATTGCATAAAAACCCTAATTGGACAAGAATAAGCCTAGGGAGGACGAAAATGACCTAAATGTTCGTCCAATGACACAAACACACCTATAGGATGCACAAGAATGCATAAAAACCCTAATTGGACAAGAACAAGCCTAGGGAGGACGAAAATAACCTAAATGTTCATCCAATGTCACAAATGAACTTATTGGATGCACAAGATTGGTTAAAAACCCTAATTGGACAAGAATAAGCCTAGGGAGGACTAAAATGACCTAAATGTTCATCCAATGACACAAATGAACTTATTGGATGCACAAGATTGGTTAAAAACCCTAATTGGACAAGAATAAGCCTAGGGAGGACGAAAATGACCTAAATGTTCATCCAATGACACAAATGAACTTATTGGATGCACAAGATTGGTTAAAAACCCTAATTGGACAAGAATAAGCCTAGGGAGGACGAAAATGACCTAAATGTTCATCCAATGACACAAATGAACTTATTGGATGCACAAGATTGGTTAAAAACCCTAATTGGACACGAATAAGCCTAGGGAGGACGAAAATGACCCAAATGTTCGTCCAATGACACAAACACACCTATTGGATGCACAAGATTGCATAAAAACCCTAATTGGACAAGAATAAGACTAGGGAGGACGAAAATGACCTAAATGTTCCTCCAATGACACAAACACACCTATTGGATGCACAAGATTGCATAAAAACCCTAATTAGACAATAATAAGACTAGGGAGGACGAAAATGACCTAAATGTTCATCCAATGACACAAATGAACTTATTGGATGCACAAGATTGGTTAAAAACCCTAATTGGACAAGAATAAGCCTAGGGAGGACGAAAATGACCTAAATGTTCATCCAATGACACAAATGAACTTATTGCATGCACAAGATTGGTGAAAAACCCTAATTGGACAAGAATAAGCCTAGGGAGGACGAAAATGACCTAAATGTTCGTCCAATGACACAAACACACCTATTGGATGCACAAGATTGCATAAAAACCCTAATTGGACAAGAATAAGCCTAGGGAGGACGAAAATAACCAAAATGTTCATCCAATGACACAAATGAACTTATTGGATGCACAAGATTGGTTAAAAACCCTAATTGGACAAGAATAAGCCTAGGGAGGACGAAAATGACCTAAATGTTCATCCAATGACACAAACAAACTTATTGGATGCACAAGATTGCATAAAAACCCTAATTGGACAAGAATAAGCCTAGGGAGGACGAAAATGACCTAAATGTTCGTCCAATGACACAAACACACCTATTGGATGCACAAGATTGCATAAAAACCCTAATTGGACAAGAATAAGCCTAGGGAGGACGAAAATGACCTAAAAGTTCATCCAATGACACAAATGAACTTATTGGATGCACAAGATTGGTTAAAAACCCTAATTGGACAAGAATAAGCCTAGGGAGGACGAAAATGACCTAAATGTTCATCCAATGACACAAACACACCTATTGGATGCACAAGATTGCATAAAAACCCTAATTGGACAAAAATAAGACTAGGGAGGACGAAAATGACCTAAATGTTCCTCCAATGACACAAAGACACCTATTGGATGCACAAGATTGCATAAAAACCCTAATTGGACAAGAATAAGACTAGGGAGGACGAAAATGACCTAAATGTTCATCCAATGACACAAATGAACTTATTGTATGCACAAGATTGGTTAAAAACCCTAATTGGTCAAGAATAAGCATAGGGAGGACGAAAATGACCTAAATGTTCATCCAATGACACAAACACACATATTGGATGCACAAGATTGCTTAAAACCCTAATTGGACAAGAATAAGACTAGGGAGGACGAAAATGACCTAAATGTTCATCCAATGACACAAATGAACTTATTGGATGCACAAGATTGGTTTAAAACCCTAATTGGACAAGAATAAGCCTTGGGAGGACGAAAATGACCTAAATGTTCGTCCAATGACACAAACACACCTATTGGATGCACAAGATTGCATAAAAGCCCTAATTGGACAAGAATAAGACTAGGGAGGACGAAAATAACATAAATGATTATCCAATGACACAAATGAACTTATTGGATGCACAAGATTGGTTAAAAACCCTAATTGGACAAGAATACGCATAGGGAGGACGAAAATGACCTAAATGTTCATCCAATGACACAAACACACATATTGGATGCACAAGATTGCTTAAAACCCTAATTGGACAAGAATAAGACTAGGGAGGACGAAAATGACCTAAATGTTCATCCAATGACACAAATGAACTTATTGGATGCACAAGATTGGATAAAAACCCTAATTGGACAAGAATAAGACTAGGGAGGACGAAAATGACCTAAAAGTTCCTCCAATGACACAAACACACCTATTGGATGCACAAGATTGCATAAAAACCCTAATTGGACAAGAATAAGACTAGGGAGGACGAAAATGACCTAAATGTTCATCCAATGACACAAATGAACTTATTGTATGCACAAGATTGCATAAAAACCCTAATTGGACAAGAATAAGCATAGCGAGGACGAAAATTACCTAAATGTTCATCCAATGAAACAAACACACATATTGGATGCACAAGATTGCTTAAAACCCTAATTGGACAAGAATAAGACTAGGGAGGACGAAAATGACCTAAATGTTCGTCCAATGACACAAACACACCTATTGGATGCACAAGATTGCATAAAAACCCTAATTGGACAATAATAAGCCTAGGGAGGACGAAAATGACCTAAATGTTCGTCCAATGACACAAATGAACTTATTGGATGCACAAGATTGGTTAAAAACCCTAATATGACAAGAATAAGCCTAGGGAGGACAAAAATGACCTAAATGTTCATCCAATGACACAAATGAACTTATTGGATGCACAAGATTGGTTAAAAACCCTAATTGGACAAGAATAAGCCTAGGGAGGACGAAAATGACCTAAATGTTCATCCAATGACACAAATGAACTTATTGGATGCAAAAGATTGGTTAAAAACCCTACTTGGACAAGAATAAGCCTAGGGAGGACGAAAATGACCTAAATGTTCATCCAATGACACAAATGAACTTATTGGATGCACAAGATTGGTTAAAAACCCTAATTGGACAAGAATAAGCCTAGGGAGGACGAAAATGACCTAAATGTTCGTCCAATGACACAAACACACCTATTGGATGCACAAGATTGCATAAAAACCCTAATTGGACAAGAATAAGCCTAGGGAGGACGAAAATGTCCTAAATGTTCATCCAATGACACAAATGAACTTATTGTAAGCACAAGATTGGTTAAAAACCCTAATTGGACAAGAATAAGCATAGGGAGGACGAAAATGACCTAAATGTTCATCCAATGACACAAACACACATATTGGATGCACAAGATTGCTTAAAACCTTAATTGGACAAGAATAAGACTAGGGAGGACGAAAATGACCTAAATGTTCATCCAATGACACAAATGAACTTATTGGATGCACAAAATTGGTTAAAAACCCTAATTAGACAAGAATAAGCCTAGGGAGGAAAAAAATGACCTAAATGTTCATCCAATGACACAAATGAACTTATTGGATGCACAAGATTGGTTAAAAACCCTAATTGGACAAGAATAAGCCTAGGGAGGACGAAAATGACCTAAATGTTCGTCCAATGACACAAACACACCTATTGGATGCACAAGATTGCATAAAAACCCTATTTGGACAAAAAAAAGACTAGGGAGGACGAAAATGACCTAAATGATCCTCTAATGACACAAACACACCTATTGGATGCACAAGATCGCATAAAAACCCTAATTGGACAACAATAAGACTAGGCAGGACGAAAATGACCTAAATGTTAATCCAATGACACAAATGAACTTATTGGATGCACAAGATTGGTTAAAAACCCTAATTGGACAAGAATAAGCCTAGGGAGGAAGAAGATGACCTAAATGTTCGTCCAATGACACAAACACACCTATTGGATGCACAGGATTGCATAAAAACCCTAATTGGACAAGAATAAGACTAGGGAGGACAATAATGACCTAAATGTTCCTCCAATGACACAAACACACCTATTGGTTGCACAAGATTGCATAAAAACCCTAATTGGACAAGAATAAGACTAGGGAGGACGAAATTGACCCAAATGTTCATCGAATGACACAAATGAACTTATTGGATGCACAAGATTGGTTAAAAACCCTAATTGGACAAGAATAAGCCTAGGGAGGACGAAAATGACCTAAATGTTCATCCAACGACACAAATGAACTTATTGGATGCACAAGATTGGTTGAAAACCCTAATTGGACAAGAATAAGCCTAGGGAGGACGAAAATGACCTAAATGATCCTCTAATGACACAAACACACCTATTGGATGCACAAGATCGCATAAAAACCCTAATTGGACAAGAATAAGACTAGGGAGGACGAAAATGACCTAAATGTTAATCCAATGACACAAATGAACTTATTGGATGCACAAGATTGGTTAAAAACCCTAATTGGACAAGAATAAGCCTAGGGAGGAAGAAAATGACCTAAATGTTCCTCCAATGACACAAACACACCTATTGGATGCAAAAGATTGCATAAAAACCCTAATTGGACAAGAATAAGACTAGGGAGGATGATAATGACCTAAATGTTCATCCAATGACACAAACACACATATTGGATGCACAAGATTTCTTAAAACCCTAATTGGACAAGAATAAGACTAGGGAGGACGAAAATGACCTAAATGTTCATCCAATGACACAAATGAACTTATTGGATGCACAAGATTGGTTAAAAACCCTAATTGGACAAGAATAAGCCTAGGGAGGATGAAAATGACCTAAATGTTCGTCCAATGACACAAACACACCTATTGGATGCACAAGATTGCATAAAAACCCTATTTGGAAAAAAAAGACTAGGGAGGACGAAAATGACCTAAATGATCCTCCAATGACACAAATGAATTTATTGGATGCACAAGATTGGTTAAAAACCCTAATTGGACAAGAATAAGCATAGGGAGGACGAAAATGACCTAAGTGTTCATCCAATGACACAAATGAACTTATTGTATGCACAAGATTGGTTAAAAACCCTAATTGGACAAGAATAACCATAGGGAGGACGAAAATGACCTAAATGTTCATCCAATGACACAAACACACATATTGGATGCACAAGATTGCTTAAAACCCAAATTGGACAAGAATAAGACTAGGGAGGACGAAAATGACCTAAATGTTCATCCAACGACACAAATGAACTTATTGGATGCACAAGATTGGTTAAAAACCCTAATTGGACAAGAATAAGCCTAGGGAGGAAAAAAATGACCTAAATGTTCATCCAATGACACAAATGAACTTATTGGATGCACAAGATTGGTTAAAAACCCTAATTGGACAAGAATAAGCCTAGGGATGACGAAAATGACCTAAATGTTCGTCTAATGACACAAACAAACCTATTGGATGCACAAGATTGCATAAAAACCCTAATTGGACAAGAATAAGACTAGGGAGGACGTAAATGACATAAATGTTCCACCAATAACACAAATGAACTTATTGGACGGACAAGGTTGGTTAAAAACCCTAATTGGACAAGAATAAGCCTAGGGAGGACGAAAATGACCTAAATGTTCAACCAATGACACAAACGAACTTATTGGATGCACAAGGTTGGTTAAAAACCCTAATTGGACAAGAAAAAGCCTAGGGAGGACGAAAATGACCTAAATGTTCGTCCAATGACACAAACACACCTAATGGATGCACAAGATTGCATAAAAACCCTAATTGGACAAGAATAAGCCTAGGGAGGACGAAAATGACCTAAATGTTCGTCCAATGACACAAACACACCTATTGGATGCACAAGATTGCATAAAAACCCTAATTGGACAAGAATAAGCCTAGGGAGGACGAAAATGACCTAAATGATCATCCAATGAAACAAATGAACTTATTGGATGCACAAGATTGGTTAAAAACCCTAATTGGACAAGAATAAGCCTATGGAGGACGAAAATGACCTAAATGTTCATCCAATGACACAAATGAACTTATTGGATGCACAAGATTGGTTAAAAACCCTAATTGGACAAGAATAAGCCTAGGGAGGACGAAAATGACCTAAATGTTCATCCAATGACACAAATGAACTTATTGGATGCACAAGATTGGTTAAAAACCCTAATCGGACAATAATAAGCCTAGGGGGGACGAAAATGACCTAAATGTTCGTCCAATGACACAAACACACCTATTGGATGCACAAGATTGCATAAAAACCCTAATTGGGCAAGAATAAGCCTAGGGAGGACGAAAATGACCTAAATGTTCATCCAATGACACAAATGAACTTATTGGATGCACATAATTGGTTAAAAACCCTAATTGGACAAGAATAAGCCTAGGGAGGACGAAAATGACCTAAATGTTCATCCAATGACACAAATGAACTTATTGGATGCACAAGATTGGTTAAAAACCCTAATTGGACAAGAATAAGCCTAGGGAGGATGAAAATGACCTAAATATTCGTCCAATGACACAAACACACCTATTGGATGCACAAGATTGCATAAAACCCTAATTGGACAAGAATAAGACTAGGGAGGACGAAAATGACCTAAATGTTCATCCAATGACACAAATGAACTTATTGGATGCACAAGATTGGTTAAAAACCCTAATTGGACAAGAATAAGCATAGGGAGGACGAAAATGACCTAAATGTTCATCCAATGACACAAACCCACATATTGGATGCACAAGATTGCTTAAAAACCTAATTGGACAAGAATAAGACTAGAGAGGACGAAAATGACCTAAATGTTCATCCAATGACACAAATGAACTTATTGGATGCACAAGATTGGTTAAAAATCCTAATCGGACAAGAATAAGCCTAGGGAGGACGAAAATGACCTAAATGTTCGTCCAATGACACAAACACACCTATTGGATGCACAAGATTGCATAAAAACCCTAATTGGACAAGAATAAGACTAAGGAGGACGAAAATGACCTAAATGTTCCTCGAATGACACAAACACACCAATTGGATGCACAAGATTGCATAAAAACCCTAATTGGACAAGAATAAGACTAGGGAGGACGAAAATGACCTAAATGTTCATCCAATGACACAAATGAACTTATTGGATGCACAAGATTGGTTAAAAACCCTAATTGGACAAGAATAAGCCTAGGGAGGACGAAAATGACCTAAATGTTCGTCCAATGACACAAACACACCTATTGGATGCACAAGATTGCATAAAAACCCTAATTGGACTAGAATAAGACTAGGGAGGACGAAAATGACTTAAATGTTCATCCAATGACACAAATGAACTTATTGTATGCACAAGATTTGTTAAGAGCCCTAATTGGACAAGAATAAGCATAGGGAGGACGAAAATTACCTAAATGTTCATCCAATGACACAAACACACATATTGGATGCACAAGATTGCTTAAAACCCTAATTGGACAAGAATAAGACTAGGGAGGACGAAAATGACCTAATTGTTCCTCCAATGACACAAACACACCTATTGGATGCACAAGATTGCATAAAAACCCTAATTCGACAAGAATAAGACTAGGGAGGACGAAAATGACCTAAATGTTCCTCCAATGACACAAACACACCTATTGGATGCACAAGATTGCATAAAAACCCTAATTGGACAAGAATAAGACTAGGGAGGACGAAAATGACCTAAATGTTCATCCAATGACACAAATGAACTTATTGGATGCACAAGATTGGTTAAAAAACCTAATTGGACAAGAATAAGCATAGGGAGAACGAAAATGACCTAAATATTCATCCAATGACACAAACATACATATTGGATGCACAAGATTGCTTAAAACCCTAATTGGACAAGAATAAGACTAGGGAGGACGAAAATGACCTAAAATGTTCATCCAATGACACAAATGAACTTATTGGATGCACAAGATTGGTTAAAAACCCTAATTGGACAAGAATAAGCATAGGGAGGACGAAAATTACCTAAATGTTCATCCAATGACACAAACACACATATTGGATGCACAAGATTGCTTAAAACCCTAATTGGACAAGAATAAGACTAGGGAGGACGAAAATGACCTAAATGTTCATCGAAGGACACAAATGAACTTATTGGATGCACAAGATTGGTTAAAAACCCTAATTGGACAAGAATAAGCCTAGGGAGGACGAAAATGACCTAAAAGTTCGTCCAATGACACAAACACACCTATTGGATGC
This sequence comes from Cicer pinnatifidum, assembly GCA_037974775.1. Lineage (NCBI taxonomy): Eukaryota > Viridiplantae > Streptophyta > Magnoliopsida > Fabales > Fabaceae > Cicer > Cicer pinnatifidum. The sequence continues at coordinate 354,076 of JBBPBR010000581.1, read as the reverse complement.
ACAAGATTGCATAAAAACCCTAATTGGACAAGAATAAGCCTAGGGAGGACGAAAATGACCTAAATGTTCATCCAATGACACAAATGAACTTATTGGATGCACAAGATTGGTTAAAAACCCTAATTGGACAAGAATAAGCCTAGGGAGGACGAAAATGACCTAAATGTTAAATCAATGAGACAAATGAACTTATTGGATGCACAAGGTTGGTTAAAAATCCTAATTGGACAAGAATAAGCCTAGGGAGGACGAAAATGACCTAAATGTTCGTCCAATGACACAAACACACCTATTGGATGCACAAGATTGCATAAAAACCCTAATTGGACAAGAATAAGCCTAGGGAGGACGAAAATGACCTAAATGTTCGTCCAATGACACAAACACACCTATTTGATGCACAAGATTGCATAAAAACCCTAATTGGACAAGAATAAGACTAGGGAGGACGAAAATGACCTAAATGTTCATCCAATGACACAAATGAACTTATTGGATGCACAAGATTGGTTAAAAACCCTAATTGGACAAGAATAAGCATAGGGAGAACGAAAATGACCTAAATGTTCGTCCAATGACACAAACCCACATATTGGATGCACAAGATTGCTTAAAACCCTAATTGGAAAAGAATAAGACTAGGGAGGACGAATATGACCTAAATGTTCATCCAATGACACAAATGAACTTATTGGATGCACAAGATTGGTTAAAAACCCTAATCGGACAAGAATAAGCCTAGGGAGGACGAAAATGACCTAAATGTTCGTCCAATGACACAAACACACCTATTGGATGCACAAGAATGCATAAAAACCCTAATTGGACAAGAATAAGACTAGGGAGGACGAAAATGACCTAAATGTTCCTCCAATGACACAAACACACCTATTGGATGCACAAGATTGGTTAAAAACCCTAATTGGACAAGAATAAGCCTAGGGAGGACGAAAATGACCTAAATGTTCATCCAATGACACAAATGAACTTATTGGATGCACAAGATTGGTTAAAAACCCTAATTGGACAAGAATAAGGCTAGGGACGACGAAAATGACCTAAATGATCGTCCAATGACACAAACACACCTATTGGATGCACAATATTGCATAAAAACCCTAATTGGACAAGAATAAAACTAGGGAGGACGAAAATGACCTAAATGTTCCTCCAATGACACAAATGAACTTATTGGATGCACAAGGTTGGTTACAAACTCTAAGTGGACAAGATTAAGTCTAGGGAGGACAAACATGACCTAAATGTTCCTCCATTGACACAAATGAACTTATTGGATGCACAAGATTGGCTAAAAACCCTAATTGGACAAGAATAAGCCTAGGGAGGACGAAAATGACCTAAATGTTCATCCAATGACACAAATCAACTTATTGGATGCACATGATTGGTTAAAAACCCTAATTGGACAAGAATAAGCCTAGGGAGGACGAAAATGACCTAAATGTTCAACCAATGACACAAACACACCTATTGGATGCACAAGATTGCATAAAAACCCTAATTGGACAAGAATAAGACTAGGGAGGACGAAAATGACCCAAATGTTCAACCAATGACACAAATGAACTTATTGGATGCACAAGATTGGTTAAAAACCCTAATTGGACAAGAACAAGCCTAGGGAGGACGAATATGACCTAAATGTTTGTCCAATGACACAAACACACCTATTGGATGCACAAGATTGCATAAAAACCCTAATTGGACAAGAATAAGACTAGGGAGGACAAAAATGACCTAAATGTTCCTCTAATGACACAAACACACCTATTGGATGCACAAGATTGCATAAAAACCCTAATTGGACAAGAATAAGACTAGGGAGGACGAAAATGACATAAATGTTCATCCAATAACACAAATGAACTTATTGGATGCACAAGATTGGTTAAAAACCCTAATTGGACAAGAATAAGCCTAGGGAGGACGAAAATGACCTAAATGTTCATCCAATGACACAAATGAACTTATTGGATGCACAAGATTGGTTAAAAACCCTAATTGGACAAGAATAAGCCTAGGGAGGACGAAAATGACCTAAATGTTCATCCAATGACACAAATGAACTTATTGGATGCACAAGATTGGTTAAAAACCCTAATTGGACAAGAATAAGCCTAGGGAGGACGAAAATGACCTAAATGTTCATCCAATGACACAAATGAACTTATTGGATGCACAAGATTGGTTAAAAACCTTAATTGTACAAGAATAAGCCTAGGGAGGACGAAAATGACCTAAATGTTCATCCAATGACACAAATGAACTTATTAGATGCACAAGATTGGTTAAAAACCCTAATTGGACAAGAATAAGCCTAGGGAGGACGAAAATGACCTAAATGTTCGTCCAATGACACAAACACACCTATTGGATGCAAAGGATTGCATAAAAACCCTAATTGGACAAGAATAAGCCTAGGGAGGACGAAAATAACTTAAATGTTCATCCAATGACCCAAATGAACTTATTGGAAGCACAAGATTGGTTAAAAACCCTAATTGGACAAGAATAAGCCTAGGGAGGACGAAAATGACCTAAATGTTCATCCAATGACACAAATGAACTTATTGGATGCACAAGATTGGTTAAAAACCCTAATTGGACAAGAATAAGCCTAGGGAGGACGAAAATGACCTAAATGTTCGTCCAATGACACAAACACACCTATTGGATGCACAAGATTGCATAAAAACCCTAATTGGACAAGAATAAGACTAGGGAGGACGAAAATGACCTAAATGTTCCTCCAATGACACAAACACACCTATTGGATGCAAAAGATTGCATAAAAACCCTAATTCGACAAGAATAAGACTAGGGAGGACGAAAATGACCTAAATGTTTGTCCAATGACACAATCACACCTATTGGATGCACAAGATTGCATAAAAACCCTAATTGGACAAGAATAAGACTAGGGAGGACGAAAATGACCTAAATGTTCATCCAATGACACAAATGAACTTATTGTATGCACAAGATTGGTTAAAAACCCTAATTGGACAAGAATAAGCATAGGAAGGACGAAAATGTCCTAAATGTTCATCCAATGACACAAACACACCTATTGGATGCACAAGATTGCATAAAAACCCTAATTGGACAAGAATAAGACTAGGGAGGACGAAAATGACCTAAATGTTCATCCAATGACACAAATGAACTTATTGGATGCACAAGATTGGTTAAAAACCCTAATTCGACAAGAATAAGCCTAGGGTGGACGAAAATGACCTAAATGTTCGTCCAATGACACAAACACACCTATTGGATGCACAAGGTTGGTTAAAAACCCTAATTGGACAAGCATAAGACAAGGGAGGACGAAAATGACCTAAATGTTCCGCCAATGACACAAATACACCTATTGGATGCACAAAATTGCATAAAAACCCTAATTGGACAAGAATAAGACTATGGAGGACGAAAATGACCTAAATGTTCATCCAATGACACAAATGAACTTATTGCATGCACAATATTGGTTAAAAACCCTAATTAGACAAGAATAAGCATAGGGAGGACGAAAATGACCTAAATGTTCGTCCAATGACACAAACACACCTATTGGATGCACAAGATTGCATAAAAACCCTAATTGGACAAGAATAAGACTAGGGAGGACAAAAATGACCTAAATGTTCATCCAATGAAACAAATGAACTTATTGGATGCACAAGATTGGTTAAAACCCTAATTGGACAAGAATAAGACTAGGGAGGACGAAAATGACCTAAATGTTCATCCAATGACACAAACACACATATTGGATGCAAAAGATTGCTTAAAACCCTAATTGGACAAGAATAAGACTAGGGAGGACGAAAATGACCTAAATGTTCATCCAATGACACAAATGAACTTATTGGATGCACAAGATTGGTTAAAAACCCTAATTGGACAAGAATAAGCCTAGGGAGGACGAAAATGACCTAAATGTTCGTCCAATGACACAAACACACCTATTGGATAAACAAGATTGCATAAAAACCCTAATTGGACAAGAATAAGACTAGGGAGGACGAAAATGACCTAAATGTTCATCCAATGACACAAATGAACTTATTGGATGCACAAGATTGGTTAAAAACCCTAATTGGACAAGAATAAGCCTAGGGAGGACGAAAATGACCTAAATGTTCGTCCAATGACACAAACACACCTATTGGATGCACAAGATTGCATAAAAACCCTAATTGGACTAGAATAAGACTAGGGAGGACGAAAATGACTTAAATGTTCATCCAATGACACAAATGAACTTATTGTATGCACAAGATTTGTTAAGAGCCCTAATTGGACAAGAATAAGCATAGGGAGGACGAAAATTACCTAAATGTTCATCCAATGACACAAACACACATATTGGATGCACAAGATTGCTTAAAACCCTAATTGGACAAGAATAAGACTAGGGAGGACGAAAATGACCTAATTGTTCCTCCAATGACACAAACACACCTATTGGATGCACAAGATTGCATAAAAACCCTAATTCGACAAGAATAAGACTAGGGAGGACGAAAATGACCTAAATGTTCCTCCAATGACACAAACACACCTATTGGATGCACAAGATTGCATAAAAACCCTAATTGGACAAGAATAAGACTAGGGAGGACGAAAATGACCTAAATGTTCATCCAATGACACAAATGAACTTATTGGATGCACAAGATTGGTTAAAAAACCTAATTGGACAAGAATAAGCATAGGGAGAACGAAAATGACCTAAATATTCATCCAATGACACAAACATACATATTGGATGCACAAGATTGCTTAAAACCCTAATTGGACAAGAATAAGACTAGGGAGGACGAAAATGACCTAAAATGTTCATCCAATGACACAAATGAACTTATTGGATGCACAAGATTGGTTAAAAACCCTAATTGGACAAGAATAAGCATAGGGAGGACGAAAATTACCTAAATGTTCATCCAATGACACAAACACACATATTGGATGCACAAGATTGCTTAAAACCCTAATTGGACAAGAATAAGACTAGGGAGGACGAAAATGACCTAAATGTTCATCGAAGGACACAAATGAACTTATTGGATGCACAAGATTGGTTAAAAACCCTAATTGGACAAGAATAAGCCTAGGGAGGACGAAAATGACCTAAAAGTTCGTCCAATGACACAAACACACCTATTGGATGCACAAGATTGCATAAAAACCCTAATTGGACAAGAATAAGACTAAGGAGGACGAAAATGACCTAAATGTTCATCCAATGACACAAATGAACTTATTGGATGCACAAGGTTGGTTAAAAACCCTAATTGGACAAGAATAAGCCTAGGGAGGACGAAAATGACCTAAATGTTCGTCCAATGACACAACCACACCTATTGGATGCACAAGATTGCATAAAAACCCTAATTGGACAAGAATAAGCCTAGGGAGGACGAAAATGACCTAAATGTTCGTCCAATGACACAAACACACCTATTGGATGCACAAGATTGCATAAAAACCCTAATTGGACAAGAATAAGCCTAGGGAGGACGAAAATGACCTAAATGTTCATCCAATGACACAACAAAACTTATTGGATACACAAGATTGGTTAAAAACCCTAATTGGACAAGAATACGAATAGGGAGGACGAAAATGACCTAAATGTTCATCCAATGACACAAATGAACTTATTGGATCCACAAGATTGGTTAAAAACCCTAATTAGACAAGAATAAGTCTAGGGAGGAAAAACATGACCAAAATGTTCATCCAATGACACAAATGAACTTATTGGATGCACAAAATTGGTTAAAAACCCTAATTGGACAAGAATAAGCCTAGGGATGACGAAAATGACCTAAATGTTCAACCAATTACACAAATGAACTTATTGGATGCACAAGGTTGGTTAAAAACCTTAATTGGACAAGAATAAGCCTAGGGAGGACGTAAATGACCTAAATGTTCAACCAATGACACAAATGAACTTATTGGATGCACAAGGTTGGTTAAAAACCCTAATTGAACAAGAATAAGCCTAGGGAGGACGAAAATAACCTAAATGTTCGTCCAATGAGACAAACACACCAATTGGATGCACAAGATTGCATAAAAACCCTAATTGGACAAGAATAAGCCTAGGGAGGACGAAAATGACCTAAATGTTCGTCCAATGACACAAACACACCTATTGGATGCACAAGATTGCATAAAAACCCTAATTGGACAAGAATAAGCATAGGGAGGACGAAAATGACCTAAATGTTCATCCAATGACACAAACACACATATTGGATGCACAAGATTGCTTAAAACCCTAATTGGACAAGAATAAGACTAGGGAGGACGAAAATGACCTAAATGTTCATCCAATGACACAAATGAACTTATTGGATGCACAAGATTGGTTAAAAACCCTAATTGGACAAGAATAAGCATAGGGAGGACGAAAATTACCTAAATGTTCATCCAATGACACAAACACACATATTGGATGCACACGATTGGTTAAAAACCCTAATTGGACAAGAATAATCCTAGGGATGACGAAAATGACCTAAATGTTAGTCCAATGACACAAATGAACTTATTGGATGCACAAGATTGGTTAAAAACCCTAATTGGACAAGAATAAGCCTAGGGAGGACGAAAATGACCTAAATGTTCGTCCAATGACACAAACACACCTATTGGATGCACAAGATTGCATAAAAACCCTAATTGGACAAGAATAAGCCTAGGGAGGACGAAAATTACCTAAATGTTCGTCCAATGACACAAACACACCTATTGGATGCACAAGATTGCATAAAAACCCTAATTGGACAAGAATAAGCCTAGGGAGGACGAAAATGACCTAAATGTTCATCCAATGACACTACTGAACTTATTGGATACACAAGATTGGTTAAAAACCCTAATTGGACAAGAATAAGCCTAGGGAGGACGAAAATGACCTAAATGTTCATCCAATGACACAAATGAACTTATTGGATGCACAAGATTGGTTAAAAACCCTAATTGGACAAGAATAAGCCTAGGGAGGACGAAAATGACCTAAATGTTCATCCAATGACACAAATGAACTTATTGGATGCACAAGATTGGTTAAAAACCTTAATTGTACAAGAATAAGCCTAGGGAGGACGAAAATGACCTAAATGTTCATCCAATGACACAAATGAACTTATTAGATGCACAAGATTGGTTAAAAACCCTAATTGGACAAGAATAAGCCTAGGGAGGACGAAAATGACCTAAATGTTCGTCCAATGACACAAACACACCTATTGGATGCAAAGGATTGCATAAAAACCCTAATTGGACAAGAATAAGCCTAGGGAGGACGAAAATAACTTAAATGTTCATCCAATGACCCAAATGAACTTATTGGAAGCACAAGATTGGTTAAAAACCCTAATTGGACAAGAATAAGCCTAGGGAGGACGAAAATGACCTAAATGTTCATCCAATGACACAAATGAACTTATTGGATGCACAAGATTGGTTAAAAACCCTAATTGGACAAGAATAAGCCTAGGGAGGACGAAAATGACCTAAATGTTCGTCCAATGACACAAACACACCTATTGGATGCACAAGATTGCATAAAAACCCTAATTGGACAAGAATAAGACTAGGGAGGACGAAAATGACCTAAATGTTCCTCCAATGACACAAACACACCTATTGGATGCAAAAGATTGCATAAAAACCCTAATTCGACAAGAATAAGACTAGGGAGGACGAAAATGACCTAAATGTTTGTCCAATGACACAATCACACCTATTGGATGCACAAGATTGCATAAAAACCCTAATTGGACAAGAATAAGACTAGGGAGGACGAAAATGACCTAAATGTTCATCCAATGACACAAATGAACTTATTGTATGCACAAGATTGGTTAAAAACCCTAATTGGACAAGAATAAGCATAGGAAGGACGAAAATGTCCTAAATGTTCATCCAATGACACAAACACACCTATTGGATGCACAAGATTGCATAAAAACCCTAATTGGACAAGAATAAGACTAGGGAGGACGAAAATGACCTAAATGTTCATCCAATGACACAAATGAACTTATTGGATGCACAAGATTGGTTAAAAACCCTAATTGGATAAGAATAAGCCTAGGGAGGATGAAAATGACCTAAATGTTCGTCCAATGACACAAACACACCTATTGGATGCAAAAGATTGCATAAAAACCCTCATTGGACAACAATAAGACTAGGGAGGATGATAATGACCTAAATGTTCATCCAATGACACAAACACACATATTGGATGCACAAGATTTCTTAAAACCCTAATTGGACAAGAATAAGACTAGGGAGGAAGAAAATGACCTAAATGTTCATCCAATGACACAAACACACATATTGGATGCACAAGATTGCTTAAAACCCTAGTTGGACAAGAATAAGACTAGGGAGGACGAAAATGACCTAAATGTTCATCCAATGACACAAATGAACTTATTGGATGCACAAGATTGGTTAAAAACCCTAATTGGACAAGAATAAGCCTAGGGAGGATGAAAATGACCTAAATGTTCGTCCAATGACACAAACACACCTATTGGATGCACAAGATTGCATAAAAACCCTATTTGGAAAAAAAAAGACTAGGGAGGACGAAAATGACCTAAATGATCCTCCAATGACACAAATGAATTTATTGGATGCACAAGATTGGTTAAAAACCCTAATTGGACAAGAATAAGCATAAGGAGGACGAAAATGACCTATGTGTTCATCCAATGACACAAATGAACTTATTGTATGCACAAGATTGGTTAAAAACCCTTATTGGACAAGAATAACCATAGGGAGGACGAAATGACCTAAATGTTCATCCAATGACACAAACACACATATTGGATGCACAAGATTGCTTAAAACCCTAATTGGACAAGAATAAGACTAGGGAGGACGAAAATGACCTAAATGTTCATCCAACGACACAAATGAACTTATTGGATGCACAAGATTGGTTAAAAACCCTAATTGGACAAGAATAAGCCTAGGGAGGAAAAAAATGACCTAAATGTTCATCCAATGACACAAATGAACTTATTGGATGCACAAGATTGGTTAAAAACCCTAATTGGACAAGAATAAGCCTAGGGATGACGAAAATGACCTAAATGTTCGTCTAATGACACAAACACACCTATTGGATGCACAAGATTGCATAAAAACCCTAATTGGACAAGAATAAGACTAGGGAGGACGTAAATGACATAAATGTTCCACCAATAACACAAATGAACTTATTGGACGCACAAGGTTGGTTAAAAACCCTAATTGGACAAGAATAAGCCTAGGGAGGACGAAAATGACCTAAATGTTCAACCAATGACACAAACGAACTTATTGGATGCACAAGGTTGGTTAAAAACCCTAATTGGACAAGAATAAGCCTAGGGAGGACGAAAATGACCTAAATGTTCGTCCAATGACACAAACACACCTAATGGATGCACAAGATTGCATAAAAACCCTAATTGGACAAGAATAAGCCTAGGGAGGACGAAAATGACCTAAATGTTCGTCCAATGACACAAACACACCTATTGGATGCACAAGATTGCATAAAAACCCTAATTGGACAAGAATAAGCCTAGGGAGGACGAAAATGACCTAAATGATCATCCAATGAAACAAATGAACTTATTGGATGCACAAGATTGGTTAAAAACCCTAATTGGACAAGAATAAGCCTATGGAGGACGAAAATGACCTAAATGTTCATCCAATGACACAAATGAACTTATTGGATGCACAAGATTGGTTAAAAACCCTAATTGGACAAGAATAAGCCTAGGGAGGACGAAAATGACCTAAATGTTCATCCAATGACACAAATGAACTTATTGGATGCACAAGATTGGTTAAAAACCCTAATCGGACAATAATAAGCCTAGGGGGGACGAAAATGACCTAAATGTTCGTCCAATGACACAAACACACCTATTGGATGCACAAGATTGCATAAAAACCCTAATTGGGCAAGAATAAGCCTAGGGAGGACGAAAATGACCTAAATGTTCATCCAATGACACAAACACACCTATTGGATGCACAAGATTGGTTAAAAACCCTAATTGGACAAGAATAAGCCTAGGGAGGACGAAAATGACGTAAATGTTCATCCAATGACACAAACACACCTATTGGATGCACAAGATTGGTTAAAAACCCTAATTGGACAAGAATAAGCCTAGGAGGACGAAAATGACGTAAATGTTCATCCAATGACACAAATGAACTTATTGGATGCACAAGATTGCATAAAAACCCTAATTGGACAAGAATAAGCCTAGGGAGGACGAAAATGACCTAAATGTTCATCCAATGACACAAATACACCTATTGGATGCAAAAGATTGGTTAGAAACCCTAATTTGACAAGAATAAGCCTAGGGAGGACGAAAATGACCTAAATGTTCATCCAATGACACAAACACACCTATTGGATGCACAAGATTGGTTAAAAACCCTAATTGGACAAGAATAAGCCTAGGGAGGACGAAAATGACCTAAATGTTCATCCAATGACACAAATGAACTTATTGGATGCACAAGATTGGTTAAAAACCCTAATTGGACAAGAATAAGCCTAGGGAGGACCAAAATGACCTAAATGTTCATCCAATGACACAAATGAACTTATTGGATGCACAAGATTGGTTAAAAACCCTAATTGGACAACAATAAGCCTAGGGAGGACGAAAATGACCTAAATGTTCGTCCAATGACACAAACACACCTATTGGATGCACAAGATTGCATAAAAACCCTAATTGGACAAGAATAAGCCTAGGGAGGACGAAAATGACCTAAATGTTCATCCAACGACACAAATGAACTTATTGGATGCACAAGATCGGTTAAAAACCCTAATTGGACAAGAATAAGCCTAGGGAGGACGAAAATGACCTAAATGTTCATCCAATGACACAAATGAACTTATTGGATGCACAAGATTGGTTAAAAACCCTAATTGGACAAGAATAAGCCTAGGGAGGACGAAAATGACCTAAATGTTCGTCCAATGACACAAACACACCTATTGGATGCACAAGATTGCATAAAAACCCTAATTGGACAAGAATAAGCCTAGGGAGGACGAAAATGACCTAAATGTTCATCCAATGACACAAATGAACTTATTGAATGCACAAGATTGGTTAAAAAACCTAATCGGACAAGAATAAGCATAGGGAGGTCGAAAATGACCTAAATGTTCGTCCAATGACACAAACACACCTATTGGACGCACAAGATTGCATAAAAACCCTAATTGGACAAGAATAAGACTAGGGAGGAAGAAAATGACCTAAATGTTCATCCAATGACACAAATGAACTTATTGGATGCACAAGATTGGTTAAAAACCCTAATTGGACAAGAATAAGCCTAGGGAGGACGAAAATGACCTAAATGTTCATCCAATGACACAAATGAACTTATTGGATGCACAAGATTGGTTAAAAACCCTAATCGGACAAGAATAAGCCTAGGGAGGACGAAAATGACCTAAATGTTCGTCCAACGACACAAACACACCTATTGGATGCACAAGATTGCATAAAAACCCTAATTGGACAAGAATAAGCCTAGGGAGGACGAAAATGACCTAAATGTTCATCCAATGACACAAATGAACTTATTGGATGCACAAGATTGGTTAAAAACCCTAATTGGACAAGAATAAGCCTAGGGAGGACAAAAATGACCTAAATGTTCATCCAATGACACAAATGAACTTATTGGATGCACAAGAATGGTTAAAAACCCTAATTGGACAAGAATAAGCCTACGGAGGACGAAAATGACCTAAATGTTCGTCCAATGACACAAACACACCTATTGGATGCACTAGATTGCATAAAAACCCTAATTAGACAAGAATAAGACTAGGGAGGACGAAAATGACCTAAATGTTCGTCCAATGACACAAACACACCTATTGGATGCACAAGATTGCATAAAAACCCTAATTGGACAAGAATAAGCCTAGGGAGGACGAAAATGACCTAAATGTTCGTCCAATGACACAAACACACCTATTGGATGCACAAGATTGCATAAAAACCCTAATTGGACAAGAATAAGCCTAGGGAGGACGAAAATGACCTAAATATTCATCCAATGACACAAATGAACTTATTGGATTCACAACATTGGTTAAAAACCCTAGTTAGACAAGAATAAGCCTAGGGAGGACGAAAATGACCTAAATGTTCATCGAATGACACAAATGAACTTATTGGATGCACAAGATTGGTTAAAAACAATAACTGGACAAGAATAAGCCTAGGGAGGACGAAAATGACCTAAATGTTCGTCCAATGACACAAACACACCTATTGGATGCACAAGATTGCATAAAAACCCTAATTGGACAAGAATAAGAATAGGGAGGACGAAAATGACCTAAATGTTCATCCAATGACACAAATGAACTTATTGGATGCACAAGATTGGTTAAAAACCCTAATTGGACAAGAATAAGCCTAGGGAGGACAAAAATGACCTAAATGTTCATCCAACGACACAAATGAACTTATTGGATGCACAAGATTGGTTAAAAACCCTAATTGGACAAAAATAAGCCTAGGGAGGACGAAAATGACCTAAATGTTCATCCAATGACACAAACACACCTATTGGATGCACAAGATTGGTTAAAAACCCTAATTGGACAAGAATATGCCTAAGGAGGACGAAAATGACCTAAATGTTCATCCAATGACACAAATGAACTTATTGGATGCACAAGATTGGTTAAAAACCCTAATTGGACAAGAATAAGCCTTGGGAGGACGAAAATGACCTAAATGTTCATCCAATGACACAAATGAACTTATTGGATGCACAAGATTGGTTAAAAACCCTAATTAGACAAGAATAAGCCTAGGGTGGACGAAAATGACCTAAATGTTTATCCAATGACACAAATGAACTTATTGGATGCCCAAGATTGGTTAAAAACCGTAATTGGACCAGAATAATCCTAGGGAGGACGAAAATGACCTAAATGTTCATCCAATGACACAAATACACCTATTGGATGCACAAGATTGGTTAAAAACCCTAATTGGACAAGAATATGCCTAGGGAGGACGAAAATGACCTAAATGTTCATCCAATGTCACAAATGAACTTATTGGATGCACAAGATTGGTTAAAAACCCTAATTGGACAAGAATAAGCCTTGGGAGGACGAAAATGACCTAAATGTTCATCCAATGACACAAATGAACTTATTGGATGCACAAGATTGGTTAAAAACCCTAATTGGACAGGAATAAGCCTTTGGAGGACGAAAATGACTTAAATGTTCATCCAATGACACAAATGAACTTATTGGATGCACAAGATTGCTTAAAACCATAATTGGACAAGAATAAGACTAGGGAGGACGAAAATGACCTAAATGTTCATGCAATGACACAAACACACCTATTGGATGCACAAGATTGGTTAGAAACCCAAATTGAACAAGAATAAGCCTAGGGAGGACGAAAATGACCTAAATGTTCATCCAATAACACAAATGAACTTATTGGATGCACAAGATTGGTTAAAAACCCTAATTGGACAAGAATAAGCCTTGGGAGGACGAAAATGACCTAAATGTTCATCCAATGACACAAATGAACTTATTGGATGCACAAGATTGGTTAAAAACCCTAATTGGACAACAATAAGCCTTGGGAGGACGAAAATGACCTAAATGTTCATCCAATGACACAAATGAACTTGTTGGATGCACAAGATTGCTTATAAACCCTAATTGGACAATAATATGCCTAGGGAGGACGAAAATGATCTAAATGTTCATCCAATGACACAAATGAACTTATTGGATGCACAAGATTGCTTAAAAACCCTAATTGGACAAGAATAAGCCTAGGGAGGACGAAAATGACCTAAATGTTCATCCAATGACACAAATGAACTTATTGGATGCACAAGATTGGTTAAAAACCCTAATTGGACAAGAATAAGCCTTGGGAAGACGAAAATGACCAAAATGTTCATCCAATGACACAAATACGCCTATTGGATGCACAAGAATGGTTAAAAACCCTAACTGGACAAGAATAAGCCTAGGGAGGTCAAAAATGACCTAAATGTTTATCCAATGACACAAATGAACTTATTGGATGCACAAGATTGGTTAAAAACCCTAATTGGACAAGAATAAGCCTAGGGTGGACGAAAATGACCTAAATGTTCATCCAATGACACAAATGAACTTATTGGATGCACAAGATTGGTTGAAAACCCTAATTGGACAAGAATAAGCCTAGGGAGGACGAAAATGACCTAAATGTTCATCCAATGACACAAATGAACTTATTCGATGCACAAGATTGGTTAAAAACCCTAATTGGACAAGAATAAACCAAGGGAGGACGAAAATGACCTAAATGTTCGTTCAATGACACAAACACACCTATTGGATGCACAAGATTGCATAAAAACCCTAATTGGACAAGAATAAGACTAGGGAGGATGATAATGACCTAAATGTTCATCCAATGACACTAATGAACTTATTGGATGCACAAGATTGGTTAAAAACCCTAATTGGACAAGAATAAGCCTAGGGAGGACGAAAATGACCTAAATGTTCATCCAATGACACAAATGAACTTATTGGATGCACAAGATTGGTTAAAAACCCTAATTGGACAAGAATAAGACTAGGGAGTACGAAAATGACCTAAATGTTCATCCAATGACACAAATGAACTTATTGGATGCACAAGATTGGTTAAAAACCCTAATTGGACAAGAATAAGCCTAGGGAGGACGAAAATGACCTAAATGTTCGTCCAATGACACAAACACACCTATTGGATGCGCAAGATTGCATAAAAACCCTAATTGGACAAGAATAAGACTAGGGAGGACGAAAATGACCTAAATGTTCATCCAATGACACAAATGAACTTATTGGATGCACAAGATTGGTTAAAAACCCTAATTGGACAAGAATAAGCATAGGGAGAACGAAAATGACCTAAACGTTCATCCAATGACATAAACCCACATATTGGATGCAAAAGATTGCTTAAAACCCTAATTGGACAAGAATAAGACTAGGGAGGACGAAAATGACCTAAATGTTCATCCAATGACACAAATGAACTTATTGAATGCACAAGATAGGTTAAAAACCCTAATCGGACAAGAATAAGCCTAGGGAGGACGAAAATGACCTAAATGTTCTTCCAATGACACAAACACACCTATTGGATGCACAAGATTGCATAAAAACCCTAATTGGACAAGAATAAGACTAGGGAGGACGAAAATGACCTAAATGTTTATCCAATGACACAAACACACCTATTGGATGCACAAGATTGGTTAAAAACCCTAATTGGACAAGAATAAGCCTAGGGAAGACGAAAATGACCTAAATGTTCATCCACTGACACAAATGAACTTATTGGATGCACAAGATTGGTTAAAAACCTTAATTGGACAAGAATAAGCCTAGGGAGGACGAAAATGACCTAAATGTCCGTCCAATGACACAAACACACCTATTGGATGCACAAGATTGCATAAAAACCCTAATTGGACAAGAATAAGACTAGGGAGGACGAAAATGACCTAAATGTTCATCCAATGACACAAATGAAGTTATTGGATGCACAAGATTGGTTAAAAACCCTAATTGGACAAGAATAAGCATAGGGAGGGCGAAAATGACCTAAATGTTCATCCAATGACACAAACCCACATATTGGATGCACAAGATTCCTTAAAACCCTAATTGGACAAAAATAAGACTAGGGAGGACGAAAATGACCTAAATGTTCATCCAATGACAGAAATGAATTTATTGAATGCACAACATTGGTTAAAAACCCTAATCGGACAAGAATAAGCCTAGGGAGGACGAAAATGACCTAAATGTTCGTCCAATGACACAAACACACCTATTAGATGCACAAGATTGCATAAAAACCCTAATTGGACAAGTATAAGACTAGGGAGGACGAAAATGACCTAAATGTTCCTCCAATGACACAAACACTCCTATAGGATGCACAAGATTGCATAAAAACCCTAATTCGACAAGATAAGACTAGGGATGACGAAAATGACCTAAATGTTCCTCCAATGACACAAATGAACTTATTGGATGCACAAGATTGGTTAAAAACCCTAATTGGACAAGAATAAGCCTAGGGAGGACGAAAATGACCTAAATGTCCGTCCAATGACACAAACACACCTATTGGATGCACAAGATTGCATAAAAACCCTAATTGGACAAGAATAAGACTAGGGAGGACGAAAATGACCTAAATGTTCATCCAATGACACAAATGAAGTTATTGGATGCACAAGATTGGTTAAAAACCCTAATTGGACAAGAATAAGCATAGGGAGGACGAAAATGACCTAAATGTTCATCCAATGACACAAACCCACATATTGGATGCACAAGATTCCTTAAAACCCTAATTGGACAAAAATAAGACTAGGGAGGACGAAAATGACCTAAATGTTCATCCAATGACACAAATGAATTTATTGAATGCACAACATTGGTTAAAAACCCTAATCGGACAAGAATAAGCCTAGGGAGGACGAAAATGACCTAAATGTTCGTCCAATGACACAAACACACCTATTGGATGCACAAGATTGCATAAAAATACTAATTGGACAAGAATAAGACTAGGGAGGACGAAAATGACCTAAATGTTCCTCCAATGACACAAACACACCTATTGGATGCACAAGATTGCATAAAATCCTTAATTGGACAAGAATAAGACTAGGGAGGACGAAAAAGACCTAAATGTTCATCCAATGACACAAATGAACTTATTGGATGCACAAGATTGGTTAAAAACCCTAATTGGACAAGAATAAGCTTAGGGAGGACGAAAATGACCTAAATATTCTTCCAATGACACAAACACACCTATTGGATGCACAAGATTGCATAAAAACCCTAATTGGACAAGAGTAAGACTAGGGAGGACGAAAATGACCTAAATGTTCCTCCAATGACACAAACACACCTATTGGATGCACAAGATTGCATAAAAACCCTAATTCGACAAGAATAAGACTAGGGAGGACGAAAATGACCTAAATGTTCATCCAATGACACAAATGAACTTATTGGATGCACAAGATTGGTTAAAAACCCTAATTGGACAAGAATAAGCCTAGGGAGGACGAAAATGACCTAAATGTTCGTCCAATGACACAAACACACCTATTGGATGCACAAGATTGCATAAAAACCCTAATTGGACAAGAATAAAACTAGGGAGGACGAAAATGACCTAAATGTTCCTACAATGACACAAACACACCTATTGGATGCATAAGATTGCATAAAAACCCTAATTGGACAAGAATAAGACTAGGGAGGACGAAAATTACCTAAATGTTCCTCTAATGACACAAACACACCTATTGGATGCACAAGATTGTATAAAAACCCTAATTCGACAAGAATAAGACTAGGGAGGACGAAAATGACCTAAATGTTCCTCCAATGACACAAACACACCTATTGGATGCACAAGATTGCATAAAAACCCTAATTGGACAAGAATAAGACTAGGGAGGACGAAAATGACCTAAATGTTCATCCAATGACACAAATGAACTTATTGGATGCACAAGATTGGTTAAAAACCCTAATTCGACAAGAATAAGCCTAGGGAGGACGTATATGACCTAAATGTTCATCCAATGACACAAATGAACTTATTGGATGCACAAGATTGGTTAAAAACCCTAATTGGACAAGAATAAGCATAGGGAGGACCAAAATGACCTAAATGTTCATCCAATGACACAAACACACATATTGGATGCACAAGATTGCTTAAAACCCTAATTGGACAAGAATAAGACTAGGGATGACGAAAATGACCTAAATGTTCATCCAATGACACAAATGAACTTACTGGATGCACAAGATTGGTTAAAAACCCTAATTGGACAAGAATAAGCCTAGGGAGGACCAAAATGACCTAAATGTTCGTCCAATGACACAAACACACCTATTGGATGCACAAGATTGCATAAAAACCCTAATTGGACAAGAATAAAACTAGGGAGTACGAAAATGACCTAAATGTTCCTACAATGACACAAACACACCTATTGGAGGCATAAGATTGCATAAAAACCCTAATTGGACAAGAATAAGACTAGGGAGGACGAAAATGACCTAAATGTTCATCCAATGACACAAATGAACTTATTGGATGCACAAGATTGGTTAAAAACCCTAATTGGACAAGAATAAGCATAGGGAGGACGAAAATGACCTAAATGTTCATCCAATGACACAAACACACATATTGGATGCACAAGATTGCTTAAAACCCTAATTGGACAAGAATAAGACTAGGGAGGACGAAAATGACCTAAATGTTCATCCAATGACACAAATGAACTTATTGGATGCACAAGATTGGTTTAAAACCCTAATTGGACAAGAATAAGCCTTGGGAGGACGAAAATGACCTAAATGTTCGTCCAATGACACAAACACACCTATTGGATGCACAAGATTGCATAAAAGCCCTAATTGGACAAGAATAAGACTAGGGAGGACGAAAATAACATAAATGATTATCCAATGACACAAATGAACTTATTGGATGCACAAGATTGGTTAAAAACCCTAATTGGACAAGAATACGCATAGGGAGGACGAAAATGACCTAAATGTTCATCCAATGACACAAACACACATATTGGATGCACAAGATTGCTTAAAACCCTAATTGGACAAGAATAAGACTAGGGAGGACGAAAATGACCTAAATGTTCATCCAATGACACAAATGAACTTATTGGATGCACAAGATTGGTTAAAAACCCTAATTGGACAAGAATAAGCCTAGGGAGGACGAAAATGACCTAAATGTTCGTCCAATGACACAAACACACCTATTGGATGCACAAGATTGGTTAAAAACCCTAATTGGACAAGAATAAGCCTAGGTAGGAAAAAAATGACCTAAATGTTCATCCAATGACAAAAATGAACTTATTGGATGCACAAGATTGGTTGAAAACCCTAATTGGACAAGAATAAGCCTAGGGAGGACGAAAATGATCTAAATGTTCATCCAATGACACAAATGAACTTATTGGATGCACAAGATTGGTTAAAAACCCTAATTGGACAAGAATAAGCAAAGGGAGGACGAAAATGACCTAAATGTTCGTTCAATGACACAAACACACCTATTGGATGCACAAGATTGCATAAAAACCCTAATTGGACAAGAATAAGACTAGGGAGGATGATAATGACCTAAATGTTCATCCAATGACACTAATGAACTTATTGGATGCACAAGATTGGTTAAAAACTCTAATTGGACAAGAATAAGCATAGGGAGGATGAAAATGACCTAAATGTTCATCCAATGACACAAATGAACTTATTGGATGCACAAGATTGGTTGAAAACCCTAATTGGACAAGAATAAGCCTAGGGAATACGAAAATGACCTAAATGTTCGTCCAATGACACAAACACACCTATTGGATGCACATGATTGCATAAAAACCCTAATTGGACAAGAATAAGACTAGGGAGGACGAAAATGACCTAAATGTTCCTCCAATGACACAAACACACCTATTGGATGCACAAGATTGCATAAAAACCCTAATTGGACAAGAATAAGACTTTCGGAGGACGAAAATGACCTAAATGTTCATCCAATGACACAAATGAACTTATTGGATGCACAAGATTGGTTAAAAACCCTAATTGGACAAGAATAAGCCTAGGGAGGACGAAAATGACCTAAATGTTCGTCCAATGACACAAACACACCTATTGGATGCACAAGATTGCATAAAAACCCTAATTGGACAAGAATAAGACTAGGGAGGACGAAAATGACCTAAATGTTCCTCCAATGACACAAACACACCTATTGGATGCACAAGATTGCATAAAAACCCTAATTGGACAAGAATAAGACTAGGGAGGACGTAAATGACCTAAACGTTCCACCAATGACACAAATGAACTTATTGGATGCACAATGTTGGTTAAAAACCCTAATTGGACAAGAATAAGACTAGGGAGGACGAAAATGACCTAAATGTTCATCCAATGACACAAATGAACTTATTGGATGCACAAGATTGGTTAAAAACCCTAATTGGACAAGAATAAGCCTAGGGAGGACGAAAATGACCTAAATGTTCGTCCAATGACACAAACACACCTATTGGATGCACAAGATTGCATAAAAACCATAAACCCTAAACCCTAATTTGACAAGAATAAGCCTAGGGAGGACGAAAATGACCTAATTGTTCATCCAATGACACAAATGAACTTATTGAATGCACAAGATTGGTTAAAAACCCTAATCGGACAAGAATAAGCCTAGGGAGGACGAAAATGACCTAAATGTTCGTCCAATGACACAAACACACCTATTGGATGCACAAGATTGCATAAAAACCCTAATTGGACAAGAATAAGACTAGGGAGGACGAAAATGACCTAAATGTTCCTCCAATGACACAAACACACCTATTGGATGCACAAGATTGCATAAAAACCTAATTCGACAAGAATAAGACTAAGGACGACGAAAATTACCTAAATGTTCATCCAATGACACAAATGAACTTATTGGATGCACAAGATTGGTTAAAAACCCTAATTGGACAAGAATAAGCCTAGGGAGGACGAAAATGACCTAAATGTTCGTCCAATGACACAAACACACCTATTGGATGCACAAGATTGCATAAAAACCCTAATTGGACAAGAATAAGACTAGGGAGGACGAAAATGACCTAAATGTTCCTCCAATGACACAAACACACCTATTGGATGCACAAGATTGCATAAAAACCCTAATAGGACAAGAATAAGACATGGGAGGACGAAAATGACCTAAATGTTCATCCAATGACACAAATGAACTTATTGGATGCACAAGATTGGTTAAAAACCCTAATTGGACAAGAATAAGCCTAGGGAGGACGAAAATGACCTAAATGTTCGTCCAATGACACAAACACACCTATTGGATGCACAAGATTGCATAAAACCCTAATTGGACAAGAATAAGACTAGGGAGGACGAAAATGACCTAAATGTTCATCTAATGACACAAATGAACTTATTGGATGCACAAGATTGGTTAAAAACCTTAATTGGACAAGAATAAGACTAGGGAGGACGTAAATGACCTAAATGTTCCACCAATGACACAAATGAACTTATTGGATGCACAAGGTTGGTTAAAAACACTAATTGGACAAGAATAAGACTAGGGAGGACGAAAATGACCTAAATGTTCATCCAATGACACAAATGAACTTATTGGATGCACAAGATTGGTTAAAAACCCTAATTGGACAAGAATAAGCCTAGGGAGGACGAAAATGACCTAAATGTTCGTCCAATGACACAAACACACCTATTGGATGCACAAGATTGCATAAAAACCCTAATTGGATAAGAATAAAACTAGGGAGGACGAAAATGACCTAAATGTTCCTCCAATGACACAAACACACCTATTGGATGCACAAGATTGCATAAAAACCCTAATAGGACAAGAATAAGACTTGGGAGGACGAAAATGACCTAAATGTTCAACCAATGACACAAAGGAACTTATTGGATGCACAAGATTGGTTAAAAACCCTAATTGGACAAGAATAAGCCTAGGGAGGACGAAAATGACCTAAATGTTCGTCCAATGACACAAACACACCTATTGGATGCACAAGATTGCATAAAAACCCTAATTGGACAAGAATAAGCATAGGAAGGACGAAAATGACCTAAATGTTCATCCAATGACACAAACACACCTATTGGATGCACAAGATTGCATAAAAACCCTAATTGGACAAGAATAAGACTAGGGAGGACGAAAATTACCTAAATGTTCATCCAATGACACAAATGAACTTATTGGATGCACAAGATTGGTTAAAAACCCTAATTGGACAAGAATAAGCCTAGGGAGGAAGAAAATGACCTAAATGTTCGTCCAATGACACAAACACACCTATTGGATGCACATGATTGCATAAAAACCCTAATTGGACAAGAATAAGACTAGGGAGGACGAAAATGACCTAAATGTTCCTCCAATGACACAAACACACCTATTGGTTGCCCAAGATTGCATAAAAACCCTAATTGGACAAGAATAAGACTAGGGAGGACGAAATTGACCCAAATGTTCATCGAATGACACAAATGAACTTATTGGATGCACAAGATTGGTTAAAAACCCTAATTGGACAAGAATAAGCCTAGGGAGGACGAAAATGACCTAAATGTTCATCCAACGACACAAATGAACTTATTGGATGCACAAGATTGGTTGAAAACCCTAATTGGACAAGAATAAGCCTAGGGAATACGAAAATGACCTAAATGTTCGTCCAATGACACAAACACACCTATTGCATGCACAAGATTGCATAAAAACCCTAATTGGACAAGAATAAGACTAGGGAGGACGAAAATGACCTAAATGTTCATCCAATGACACAAATGAACTTATTGTATGCACAAGATTGGTTAAAAACCCTAATTGGACAAGAATAAGCATAGGAAGGACGAAAATGTCCTAAATGTTCATCCAATGACACAAACACACCTATTGGATGCACAAGATTGCATAAAAACCCTAATTGGACAAGAATAAGACTAGGGAGGACGAAAATGACCTAAATGTTCATCCAATGACACAAATGAACTTATTGGATGCACAAGATTGGTTAAAAACCCTAATTGGATAAGAATAAGCCTAGGGAGGATGAAAATGACCTAAATGTTCGTCCAATGACACAAACACACCTATTGGATGCAAAAGATTGCATAAAAACCCTCATTGGACAACAATAAGACTAGGGAGGATGATAATGACCTAAATGTTCATCCAATGACACAAACACACATATTGGATGCACAAGATTTCTTAAAACCCTAATTGGACAAGAATAAGACTAGGGAGGAAGAAAATGACCTAAATGTTCATCCAATGACACAAACACACATATTGGATGCACAAGATTGCTTAAAACCCTAGTTGGACAAGAATAAGACTAGGGAGGACGAAAATGACCTAAATGTTCATCCAATGACACAAATGAACTTATTGGATGCACAAGATTGGTTAAAAACCCTAATTGGACAAGAATAAGCCTAGGGAGGATGAAAATGACCTAAATGTTCGTCCAATGACACAAACACACCTATTGGATGCACAAGATTGTATAAAAACCCTAATTGGACAAGAATAAGACTAGGGAGGACGAAAATGACCTAAATGTTCGTCCAATGACACAAACACACCTATTGGATGCACAAGATTGCATAAAAACCCTAATTGGACAAGAATAAGACTATGGAGGACGAAAATGACCTAAATGTTCATCCAATGACACAAATGAACTTATTGTAAGCACAAGATTGGTTAAAAACCCTAATTGGACAAGAATAAGCATAGGGAGGACGAAAATTACCTAAATGTTCATCCAATGACACAAACACACATATTGGATGCACAAGATTGCTTAAAACCCTAATTGGACAAGAATAAGACTAGGGAGGACGAAAATGACCTAAATGTTCATCCAATGACACAAATGAACTTGTTGGAAGCACAAGATTGGTTAAAAACCCTAATTGGACAAGAATAAGCCTAGGGAGGACGAAAATGACCTAAATGTTCGTCCAATGACACAAACACACCTATTGGATGAACAAGATTGCATAAAATCCCTAATTGGACAAGAATAAGACTAGAGAGGACGAAAATGACCTAAATGTTCCTCCAATGACACAAACACACCTATTGGATGCACAAGATTGCATAAAAACCCTAATTGGACAAGAATAAGACTAGGGAGGACGAAAATGACCTAAATGTTCATCCAATGACACAAACACACATATTGGATGCACAAGATTGCTTAAAACCCTAATTGGACAAGAATAAGACTAGGGAGGACGAAAATGACCTAAATGTTCAACCAATGACACAAATGAACTTATTGGATTCACAAGGTTGGTTAAAAACCCTAATTGGACAAGAATAAGCCTAGGGAGGACGAAAATGACCTAAATGTTCGTCCAATGACACAAACACACCTATTGGATGCACAAGATTGCATAAAAACCCTAATTGGACAAGAATAAGCCTAGGGAGGACGAAAATGACCAAAATGTTCATCCAATGACACAAATGAACTTATTGGATGCACAAGATTGGTTAAAAACCTTAATTGGACAAGAATAAGCCTAGGGAGGACGAAAATGACCTAAATGTTCATCCAATGACACAAATGAACCTATTGGATGCACAAGATTGGTTAAAAACCCTAATTGGACAAGAATAAGCCTAGGGAGGACAAAAATGACCTAAATGTTCATCCAATGACACAAATGAACTTATTGGATGCACAAGATTGGTTAAAAACCCCAATTGGACAAGAATAAGCCTAGGGAGGACGAAAATGACCTAAATGTGCATCCAATGACACAAATGAACTTATTGGATGCACAAGATGGGTTAAAAACCATAATTGGACAAGAATAAGCCTAGGGAGGAAGAAAATGACCTAAATGTTCCTCCAATGACACAAATGAACTTATTGGATGCACAAGATTGGTTGAATACCCTAATTGGACAAGAATAAGCCTAGGGAGGACGAAAATGACCTAAATGTTCATCCAATGACACAAATGAACTTATTGGATGCACAAGATTGGTTAAAAACCCTAATTGGACAAGAATAAGCCTAGGGAGGACGAAAATGACCTAAATGTTCGTCCAATGACACAAACACACCTATTGGATGCACAAGATTGCATAAAAACCCTAATTGGACAAGAATAAGCCTAGGGAGGACGAAAATGACCTAAATGTTCATCCAATGACACAAATGAACTTATTGAATGCACAAGATTGGTTAAAAAACCTAATCGGACAAGAATAAGCATAGGGAGGTCGAAAATGACCTAAATGTTCGTCCAATGACACAAACACACCTATTGGACGCACAAGATTGCATAAAAACCCTAATTGGACAAGAATAAGACTAGGGAGGAAGAAAATGACCTAAATGTTCATCCAATGACACAAATGAACTTATTGGATGCACAAGATTGGTTAAAAACCCTAATTGGACAAGAATAAGCCTAGGGAGGACGAAAATGACCTAAATGTTCCTCCAATGACACAAAGACACCTATTGGATGCACAAGATTGCATAAAAACCCTAATTGGACAAGAATAAGACTAGGGAGGACGAAAATGACCTAAATGTTCATCCAATGACACAAATGAACTTATTGGATGCACAAGATTGGTTAAAAACCGTAATTGGACAAGAATAAGCCTAGGGAGAACGAAAATGACCTAAATGTTCATCCAATGACACAAATGAACTTATTGGATGCACAAGATTGGTTGAAAACCCTAATTGGACAAGAATAAGCCTAGGGAGGACGAAAATGACCTAAATGTTCATCCAATGACACAAATGAACTTATTGGATGCACAAGATTGGTTAAAAACCCTAATTGGACAAGAATAAGCCTAGGGAGGACGAAAATGACCTAAATGGTCATCCAATGACACAAATGAACTTATTGGATGCACAAGATTGGATAAAAACCCTAATTAGAAAAGAATAAGCCTTGGGAGGACGAAAATGACCTAAATGTTCATCGAATGACACAAATGAACTTATTGGATGCACAAGATTGGTTAAAAACCCTAACTGGACAAGAATAAGCCTAGGGAGGACGAAAATGACCTAAATGTTCGTCCAATGAAACAAACACACCTATTGGATGCACAAGATTGCATAAAAACCCTAATTGGACAAGAATAAGCCTAGGGAGGACGAAAATGACCTAAATGTTCATCCAATGACACAAATGAACTTATTGGATGCACAAGATTGGTTAAAAACCCTAATTGGACAAGAATAAGCCTAGGGAGGACGAAAATGACCTAAATGTTCATCCAATGACACAAATCAACTTTTTGGTTGCACATGATTGGTTAAAAACCCTAGTTGGACAAGAATAAGCCTAGGGAGGACGAAAATGACCTAAATGTTCATCCAATGACACAAATGAACTTATTGGATGCACAAGATTGGTTAAAAACCCTAATTGGACAAGAATAAGCCTAGGGAGGACGAAAATGACCTAAATGTTCGTCCAACGACACAAACACACCTATTGGATGCACAAGATTGCATAAAAACCCTAATTTGACAAGAATAAGACTAGGGAGGACGAAAATGACTTAAATGTTCATCCAATGACACAAATGAACTTATTGGATGCACAAGATTGGTTAAAAACCCTAATTGGACAAGAATAAGTATAGGGAGGACGAAAATGACCTAAATGTTCATCCAATGACACAAACACACATATTGGATGCACAAGATTGCTTAAAACCCTAATTGGACAAGAATAAGACTAGGGAGGACGAAAATGACCTAAATGTTCATCCAATGACACAAATGAACTTATTGGATGCACAAGATTAGTTAAAAACCCTAATTGGACAAGAATAAGCCTAGGGAGGAAAAACATGACCTAAATGTTCATCCAATGACACAAATGAACTTATTGGATGCAAAAGACTAGTTAAAAACGCTATTTGGACAAGAATAAGCCTAGGGATGACGAAAATGACCTAAATGTTCGTCCAATGACACAAACACACCTATTGGATGCACAAGATTGCATAAAAACCCTAATTGGACAAGAATAAGACTAGGGAGGACGAAAATGACCTAAATGTTCATCCAATGACACAAACACACATATTGGATGCACAAGATTGCTTAAAACCCTAATTGGACAAGAATAAGACTAGGGAGGACGAAAATGACCTAAATGTTCATCCAATGACACAAACACACCTATTGGATGCACAAGTTTGCATAAAAACCCTAATTGGACAAGAATAAGACTAGGGAGGACGAAAATGACCTAAATGTTCATCCAATGACACAAATGAACTTATTGTAAGCACAAGATTGGTTAAAAACCCTAATTGGACAAGAATAAGCATAGGGAGGACGAAAATTACCTAAATGTTCACCCAATGACACAAACACACATATTGGATGCACAAGATTGCTTAAAACCCTAATTGGACAAGAATAAGACTAGGGAGGACGAAAATGACCTAAATGTTCATCCAATGACACAAACACACATATTGGATGCACAAGATTGCTTAAAACCCTAATTGGACAAGAATAAGACTAGGGAGGACGAAAATGACCTAAATGTTCATCCAATGACACAAATGAACTTATTGGATGCACAAGATTGGTTAAAAACCCTAATTGGACAAGAATAAGCCTAGGGAGGACGAAAATGACCTAAATGTTCATCCAATGACACAAATGAACTTATTGGATGCACAAGATTGGTTGAAAACCTTAATTGGACAAGAATAAGCCTAGGGATCACGAAAATGACCTAAATGTTCCTCCAATGACACAAACACACCTATTGGATGCACAAGATTGCATAAAAACCCTAATTGGACAAGAATAAGACTAGGGAGGACAAAAATGACCTAAATGTTCATCCAATGACACAAATGAACATATTGTATGCATAAGATTGGTTAAAAACCCTAATTGGACAAAAATAAGCATAGGGAGAACGAAAATGACCCAAATGTTCATCCAATGACACAAACACACATATTGGATGCACAAGATTGCTTAAAACCCTAATTGGACAAGAATAAGACTAGGGAGGACGAAAATGACCTAAATGTTCATCCAATGACACAAATGAACTTATTGGATGCACAAGATTGGTTAAAAACCCTAATTGGACAAGAATAAGCCTAGGGAGGACGAAAATGACCTAAATGTTCATCCAATGACACAAATGAACTTATTGGATGCACAAGATTGGTTGAAAAGCCTAATTGGACAAGAATAAGCCTAGGGAGGACGAAAATGACTTAAATGTTCATCCAATGACACAAATGAACTTATTGGATGCACAAGATTGGTTAAAAACCCTAATTGGACAAGAATAAGCCTAGGGAGGACGAAAATGACCTAAATGTTCGTCCAATGACACAAACACACCTATTGGATGCACAAGATTGCATAAAAACCCTAATTGGACAAGAATAAGACTAGGGATGACGTAAATGACCTAAATGTTCCACCAATGACACAAATGAACTTATCGGATGCACAAGGTTGGTTAAAAACCCTAATTGGACAAGAATAAGCCTAGGGAGGACGAAAATGACCTAAATGTTCGTCCAATGACACAAACACACCTATTGGATGCACAGGATTGCATAAAAACCCTAATTGGACAAGAATAAGCCTAGGGAGGACGAAAATGACCTAAATGTTCGTCCAATGACACAAACACACCTATAGGATGCACAAGATTGCATAAAAACCCTAATTGGAAAAGAACAAGCCTAGGGAGGACGAAAATGACCTAAATGTTCATCCAAAGACACAAATGAACTTATTGGATGCACAAGATTGGTTAAAAACCCTAATTGGACAAGAATAAGCCTAGGGAAGACGTAAATGACCTAAATGTTCATCCAATGACAGAAATGAACTTATTGGATGCACAAGATTGGTTAAAAACCCAAATTGGACAAGAATAAGCATAGGGAGGACGAAAATGACCTAAATGTTCATCCAATGACACAAATGAACTTATTGGATGCACAAGATTGGTTAAAAACCCTAATTGGACAAGAATAAGCCTAGGGAGGACGAAAATGACCTAAATGTTCGTCCAATGACAAAACACACATATTGGATGCACAAGATTGCTTAAAACCCTAATTGGACAAGAATAAGACTAGGGAGGACGAAAATGACCTAAATGTTAATCCAATGACACAAATGAACTTATTGCATGCACAAGATTGGTTAAAAACCCTAATTGGACAAGAATAAGCCTAGGGAGGAAGAAAATGACCTAAATGTTCGTCCAATGACACAAACACACCTATTGGATGCACAAGATTGCATAAAAACCCTAATTGGACAAAAATAAGACTAGGGAGGACGAAAATGACCTAAATGTTCCTCCAATGACACAAAGACACCTATTGGATGCACAAGATTGCATAAAAACCCTAATTGGACAAGAATAAGACTAGGGAGGACGAAAATGACCTAAATGTTCATCCAATGACACAAATGAACTTATTGTATGCACAAGATTGGTTAAAAACCCTAATTGGACAAGAATAAGCATAGGAAGGACGAAAATGACCTAAATGTTCATCCAATGACACAAACACACCTATTGGATGCACAAGTTTGCATAAAAACCCTAATTGGACAAGAATAAGACTAGGGAGGACGAAAATGACCTAAATGTTCATCCAATGACACAAATGAACTTATTGTAAGCACAAGATTGGATAAAAACCCTAATTGGACAAGAATAAGCATAGGGAGGATGAAAATTACCTAAATGTTCATCCAATGACACAAACACACATATTGGATGCACAAGATTGCTTAAAACCCTAATTGGACAAGAATAAGACTAGGGAGGACGAAAATGACCTAAATGTTCATCCAATGACACAAATGAACTTATTGGAAGCACAAGATTGGTTAAAAACCCTTATTGGACAAGAATAAGCCTAGGGAGGACGAAAATGACCTAAATGTTCGTCCAATGACACAAACACACCTTTTGGATGCACAAGATTGCATAAAATCCCTAATTGGACAAGAATAAGACTAGGGAGGACGAAAATGACTTAAATGTTCCTCCAATGACACAAACACACCTATTGGATGCACAAGATTGCATAAAAACCCTAATTGGACAAGAATTAGACTAGGGAGGACGAAAATGACCTAAATGTTCATCCAATGACACAAATGAACTTATTGTATGCACAAGATTGGTTAAAAACCCTAATTGGACAAGAATAAGCCTAGGGAAGACGAAAATGACCTAAATGTTCGTCCAATGACACAAACACACCCATTGGATGCACAAGATTGCATAAAAACCCTAATTGGACAAGAATAAGACTAGGGAGGTCGTAAATGACCTAAATGTTCCACCAATGACACAAATGAACTTATTGGATGCACAAGGTTGGTTAAAAACCCTAATTGGACAAGAATAAGCCTAGGAAGGACGAAAATGACCTAAATGTTCAACCAATGACACAAATGAACTTATTGGATGCACAAGGTTGGTTAAAAACCCTAATTGAACAAGAATAAGCCTAGGGAGGACGAAAATGACCTAAATGTTCGTCCAATGACACAAATACACCAATTGGATGCACAAGATTGCATAAAAACCCTAATTGGACAAGAATAAGCCTAGGGAGGACGAAAATGACCTAAATGTTCATCCAATGACACAAATGAACTTATTGGATGCACAAGATTGGTTAAAAACCCTAATTGGACAAGAATAAGCCTAGGGAGGACGAAAATGACCTAAATGTTCATCCAATGACACAAACACACCTATTGGATGCACAAGATTGCATAAAAACCCTAATTGGACAAGAATAAGACTAGGGAGGCCGAAAATGACCTAAATTTTCCTCCAATGACACAAACACACCTATTGGATGCACAAGATTGGTTAAAAACCCTAATTGAACAAGAATAAGCCTAGGGAAGACGAAAATGACCTAAATGTTCGTCCAATGACACAAACACACCTATAGGATGGACAAGATTGCATAAAAACCCTAATTTGACAAGAATGAAACTAGGGAGGACGAAAATGACCTAAATGTTCATCCAATGACACAAATGAACTTATTGGATGCACAAGATTGGTTAAAAACCCTAATTCGACAAGAATAAGCCTAGGGAGGACGAAAATGACCTAAATGTTCATCCAATGACACAAACACACCTATTGGATGCACAAGATTGCATAAAAACCCTAATTGGACAAGAATAAGACTAGGGAGGACGAAAATGACCAAAATGTTCATCCAATGACACAAATGAACTTATTGGATGCACAAGATTGGTTAAAAACCCTAATTGGACAAGAATAAGCATAGGGAGGACGAAAATGACCTAAACTTTCATCCGATGACACAAACCCACATATTGGATGCACAAGATTGCTTAAAACCCTAATTGGACAAGAATAAGACTAGGGAGGACGAAAATGACCTAAATGTTCATCCAATGACACAAATGAACTTATTGGATGCACAAGATTGGTTAAAAACCCTAATTGGACAAGAATAAGCCTAGGGAGGACGAAAATGACCTAAATGTTCGTCCAATGACACAAACACACCTATTGGATCCACAAGATTGCATAAAAACCCTAATTGGATAAGAATAAAACTATGGAGGACGAAAATGACCTAAATGTTCCTCCAATGACACAAACACACCTATTGGATGCACAAGATTGCATAAAAACCCTAATTCGACAAGAATAAGACTAGGGAGGACGAAAATGACCTAAATGTTCATCCAATGACACAAATGAACTTATTGGATGCACAAGATTGATTAAAAACCCTAATTGGACAAGAATAAGCCTAGGGAGGACGAAAATGACCTAAATGTTCGTCCAATGACACAAACACACCTATTGGATGCACAAGATTGCATAAAAACCCTAATTGGACAAGAATAAGACTAGGGAGGACGAAAATGACCTAAATTTTTGTCCAATGACACAAACACAGCTATTGGATGCACAAGATTGCATAAAAACCCTAATTGGACAAGAATAAGACTAGGGAGGACGTAAATGACCTAAATTTTCCTCCAATGACACAAATGAACTTATTGGATGCACAAGGTTGGTTAAAAACCCTAATTGGACAAGAATAAGCCTAGGGAGGACGAAAATGACCTAAATGTTCATCCAATGACACAAATGAACTTATTGGATGCACAAGATAGGTTAAAAACCCTAATTGGACAAGAATAAGCCTAGGGTGGACGAAAATGACCTAAATGTTCATCCAATGACACAAATACACCTATTGGATGCACAAGATTGGTTAAAAACCCTAATTGGACAAGAATAAGCCTAGGGAGGACGAAAATGACCTAAATGTTCATCCAATGACACAACTGAACTTATTGGATGCACAAGATTGCTTTAAAACCCTAATTGGACAAGAATAAGCCTAGGGAGGACGAAAATGACCTAAATGTTCATCCAATGACACAAATGAACTTATTGGATGCACAAGATTGGTTAAAAACCCTAATTGGACAAGAATAAGCCTAGGGAGGACGAAAATGACCTAAATGTTCATCCAATGACACAAATGAACTTATTGGATGCACAAGATTGGTTAAAAACCCTAATTGGACAAGAATAAGCCTAGGGAGGACGAAAATAACCAAAATGTTCATCCAATGACACAAACACACCTATTGGATGCACAAGATTGCATAAAAACCCTAATTGGACAAGAATAAGCCTAGGGAGGATGTAAATGACCTAAATGTTCATTCAATGACACAAATGAACTTATTGGATGCACAAGATTGGTTAAAAACCCTAATTGGACAAGAATAAGCATAGGGAGGACGAAAATGACCTAAATGTTCATCCAATGACACAAACACACATATTGGATGCACAAGATTGCTTAAAACCCTAATTGGACAAGAATAAGACTAGGGAGGACGAAAATGACCTAAATGTTCATCCAATGACACAAACACACATATTGGATGCAAAAGATTGCTTAAAACCCTAATTGGACAAGAATAAGACTAGGGAGGACGAAAATGACCTAAATGTTCATCCAATGACACAAATGAACTTATTGAATGCACAAGATTGGTTAAAAACCCTAATCGGACAAGAATAAGCCTAGGGAGGACAAAAATGACCTAAATGTTCTTCGAATGACACAAACACACCTATTGGATGCACAAGATTGCATAAAAACCCTAATTGGACAAGAATAAGACTAGGGAGGACGAAAATGACCTAAATGTTCCTCCAATGACACAAACACACCTATTGGATGCACAAGATTGCATAAAAACCCTAATTAGACAATAATAAGACTAGGGAGGACGAAAATGACCTAAATGTTCATCCAATGACACAAATGAACTTATTGGATGCACAAGATTGGTTAAAAACCCTAATTGGACAAGAATAAGCCTAGGGAGGACGAAAATGACCTAAATGTTCGTCCAATGACACAAACACACCTATTGGATGCACAGGATTGCATAAAAACCCTAATTAGACAAGAATAAGACTAGGGAGGACGAAAATGACCTAAATGTTCCTCCAATGACACAAACACACCTATTGGATGCACAAGATTGCATAAAAACCCGAATTGGACAAGAATAAGACTAGGGAGGACGAAAATGACCTAAATGTTCATCCAATGACACAAATGAACTTATTGGATGCACAAGATTGGTTAAAAACCCTAATTGGACAAGAATAAGCATAGGGAGGACGAAAATGACCTAAATGTTGGTCCAATGACACAAACCCACATATTGGATGCACAAGATAGCTTAAAACCCTAATTGGACAAGAATAAGACTAGGGAGGACGAAAATGACCTAAATGTTCATCCAATGACACAAATGAACTTTTTTGATGCACAAGATTGGTTAAAAACCCTAATCGGACGAGAATAAGCCTAGGGAGGACGAAAATGACCTAAATGTTCGTCCAATGACACAAACACACCTATTGGATGCACAAGATTGCATAAAAACCCTAATTGGACAAGAATAAGACTAGGGAGGACGAAAATGACCTAAATGTTCCTCCAATTACACAAGCACACCTATTGGATGCACAAGATTGCATAAAAACCCTAATTGGACAAGAATAAGACTAGGGACGACGAAAATGACCTAAATGTTCATCCAATGACACAAATGTACTTATTGGATGCACAAGATTGGTTAAAAACCCTAATTGGACAAGAATAAGCCTAGGGAGGACGAAAATGACCTAAATGTTCGTCCAATGACACAAACACACCTATTGGATGCACAAGATTGCATAAAAACCCTAATTGGACAAGAATAAGACTAGGGAGGACGAAAATGACCTTAATGTTCATCCAATGACACAAATGAACTTATTGGATGCACAAGATTGGTTAAAAACCCTAATTGGACAAGAATAAGCATAGGGAGGACGAAAATGACCTAAACGTTCATCCAATGACACAAACCCACATATTGGATGCACAAGATTGCTTAAAACCCTAATTGGACAAGAATAAGACTAGGGAGGACGAAAATGACCTAAATGTTCATCCAATGACACAAATGAACTTATTGAATGCACAATTTGGTTAAAAACCCTAATCGGACAAGAATAAGCCTAGGGAGGACGAAAATGACCTAAATGTTCGTCCAATGACACAAACACACCTATTGGATGCACAAGATTGCATAAAAACCCTAATTGGACAAGAATAAGACTAGGGAGGACGAAAATGACCTAAATGTTCCTCCAATGACACAAACACACCTATTGGATGCACAAGATTGCATAAAAACCCTAATTGGACAAGAATAAGACTAGGGAGGACGAAAATGACCTAAATGTTCATCCAATGAGAAAAATGAACATATTGGATGCACAAGATTGGTTAAAAACCCTAATTGGACAAGAATAAGCCTAGGGAGGACGAAAATGACCTAAATGTTCGTCCAATGACACAAACACACCTATTGGATGCACAAGATTGCATAAAAACCCTAATTGGACAAGAATAAGACTAGGGAGGACGAAAATGACCTAAATGTTCCTCCAATGACACAAACACACCTATTAAATGCACAAGATTGCATAAAAACCCTAATTCGACAAGAATAAGACTAGGGAGGACTTAAATGACCTAAATGTTCCACCAATGACACAAATGAACTTATTGGATACACAAGGTTGGTTAAAAACCCTAATTGGACAAGAATAAGCCTAGGGAGGACGAAATTGACCTAAATGTTCAACCAATGACACAAATGAACTTATTGGATGCACAAGGTTGGTTAAAAACCCTAATTGGACAAGAATAAGCCTAGGGAGGACGAAAATGACCTAAATGTTCGTCCAATGACACAAACACACCTACTGGATGCACAAGATTGCATAAAAACCCTAATTGGACAAGAATAAGCATAGGGAGGACGAAAATGACCTAAATGTTCATCCAATGACACAAATGAACTTATTGTAAGCACAAGATTGGTTAAAAACCCTAATTGGACAAGAATAAGCATAGGGAGGACGAAAATTACCTAAATGTTCATCCAATGACACAAACACACATATTGGATGCACAAGATTGCTTAAAACCCTAATTGGACAAGAATAAGACTAGGGAGGACGAAAATGACCTAAATGATCATCGAATGACACAAATGAACTTATTGGATGCACAAGATTGGTTAAAAACCCTAATTGGACAAGAATAAGCCTAGGGAGGACGAAAATGACCTAAAATTTCGTCCAATGACACAAACACACCTATTGGATGCACAAGATTGGTTAAAAACCCTAATTGCACAAGAATAAGCCTAGGGAGGACGGAAATGACCTAAATGTTCGTCCAATGACACAAACACACCTATTGGATGCACAAGATTGCATAAAATCCCTAATTGGACAAGAATAAGACTAGGGAGGACGAAAATGACCTAAATGTTCATCCAATGACACAAATGAACTTATTGTATGCACAAGATTGGTTAAAAACCCTAATTGGACAAGAATAAGCATAGGGAGGACGAAAATGACCTAAATGTTCATCCAATGACACAAACACACATATTGGATGCACAAGATTGCTTAAAACCCTAATTGGACAAGAATAAGACTAGGGAGGACGAAAATGACCTAAATGTTCATCCAATGACACAAATGAACTTATTGGATGCACAAGATTGGTTAAAAACCCTAATTGGACAAGAATAAGCATAGGGAGGACGAAAATTACCTAAATGTTCATCCAATGACACAAACACACATATTGGATGCACACGATTGGTTAAAAACCCTAATTGGACAAGAATAATCCTAGGGATGACGAAAATGACCTAAATGTTAGTCCAATGACACAAATGAACTTATTGGATGCACAAGATTGGTTAAAAACCCTAATTGGACAAGAATAAGCCTAGGGAGGACGAAAATGACCTAAATGTTCGTCCAATGACACAAACACACCTATTGGATGCACAAGATTGCATAAAAACCCTAATTGGACAAGAATAAGACTAGGGAGGACGAAAATGACCTAAATGTTCATCCAATGACACAAATAAATTTATTGGATGCATAAGATTGCATAATAACCCTAATTGGACAAGAATAAGCCTAGGGAGGACGAAAATGACCTAAATGTTCATCCAATGACACAAATGAACTTTTTGGAGGCACAAGATTGGTTAAAAACCCTAATTGGACAAGAATAAGCCTAGGGAGGACGAAAATGACCTAAATGTTCGTCCAATGACACAAACACACCTATTGGATGCACAAGATTGGTTAAAAACCCTAATTGGACAAGAATATGCCTAGGGAGGACGAAAATGACCTAAATGTTCGTCCAATGACACAAATGAACTTATTGGATGCACAAGATTGGTTAAAAACCCTAATTGGACAAGAATAAGCATAGGGAGGACGAAAATGACCTAAATGTTCATCCAATTACACAAACACACATATTGGATGCACAAGATTGCTTAAAACCCTAATTGGACAGAATAAGACTAGGGATGACGAAAATGACCTAAATGTTCATCCAATGACACAAATGAACTTATTGGATGCACAAGATTGGTTAAAAACCCTAATTGGACAAGAATAAGCCTAGGGAGGACGAAAATGACCTAAATGTTCGTCCAATGACACAAATGAACTTATTGGATGCACAAGATTGGTTGAAAACCCTAATTGGACAAGAATAAGCCTAGGGAGGACGAAAATGACCTAAATGTTCAACCAATGACACAAATGAACTTATTGGATGCACAAGATTGCATAAAAACCCTTATTGGACAAGAATAAGCCTAGGGAGGACGAAAATGACCTAAATGTTCATCCAATGACACAAATGAACTTATTGGATGCACAAGATTGGTTAAAAACCCTAATTGGACAAGAATAAGCCTAGGGAGGACGAAAATGACCTAAATGTTCGTCCAATGAAACAAACACATCTATTGGATGCACAAGATTGCATAAAAACCCTAATTGGACAAGAATAAGACTAGGGAGGACGAAAATGACCTAAATGTTCCTCCAATGACACAAACACACCTATTGGATGCACAAGATTGCATAAAAACCCTAATTGGACAAGAATAAGACTACGGAGGACGAAAATGACCTAAATGTACATCCAATGACACAAATGAACTTATTGGATGCACAAGATTGGTTGAAAACCCTAATTGGACAAGAATAAGCCTAGGGAGGACGAAAATGACCTAAATGTTCCTCCAATGACACAAACACACCTATTGGATGCACAAGATTGCATAAAAACCCTAATTCGACAAGAATAAGACTAGGGAGGACGAAAATGACATAAA
Organism: Cicer pinnatifidum; assembly: GCA_037974775.1. Classification (NCBI taxonomy): domain Eukaryota; kingdom Viridiplantae; phylum Streptophyta; class Magnoliopsida; order Fabales; family Fabaceae; genus Cicer; species Cicer pinnatifidum. The sequence goes on along the minus strand of JBBPBR010000581.1, from coordinate 316,441 downwards.
TGTTCCTCCAATGACACAAACACACCTATTGGATGCACAAGATTGCATAAAAACCCTAATTGGACAAAAATTAGACTAGGGAGGACGAAAATGACCTAAATGTTCATCCAATGACACAAATGAACTTATTGTATGCACAAGATTGGTTAAAAACCCTAATTGGACAAGAATAAGCATAGGGAGGATGAAAATGACCTAAATGTTCATCCAATGACACAAATGAACTTTTTGGATGCACAAGATTGGTTAAAAACCCTAATTGGACAAGAATAAGCCTAGGGAGGAAAAAAATGACCTAAATGTTCATCCAATGACACAAATGAACTTATTGGATGCACAAGATTGGTTAAAAACCCTAATTGGACAAGAATAAGCCTAGGGAGGACGAAAATGACCTAAAAGTTCGTCCAATGACACAAACACACCTATTGGATGCACTAGATTGCATAAAAACCCTAATTGGACATGAATAAGACTAGGGAGGACGAAAATGACCTAAATTTTCCTCCAATGACACAAACACACCTATTGGATGCACAAGATTGCATAAAAACCCTAATTGGACAAGAATAAGGCTAAGGAGGACGAAAATGACCTAAATGTTCATCCAATGACACAAATGAACTTATTGAATGCACAAGATTGGTTAAAAACCCTAATTGGAAAAGAATAAGCATAGGGAGGACGAAAATGACCTAAATGTTCATCCAATGACACAAACACACATATTGGATGCACAAGATTGCTTAAAACCCTAATTGGACAAGAATAAGACTAGGGAGGACGAAAATGACCTAAATGTTCATCCAATGACACAAATGAACTTATTGGATGCACAAGATTGGTTTAAAACCCTAATTGGACAAGAATAAGCCTTGGGAGGACGAAAATGACCTAAATGTTCGTCCAATGACACAAACACACCTATTGGATGCACAAGATTGCATAAAAGCCCTAATTGGACAAGAATAAGACTAGGGAGGACGAAAATAACATAAATGATTATCCAATGACACAAATGAACTTATTGGATGCACAAGATTGGTTAAAAACCCTAATTGGACAAGAATACGCATAGGGAGGACGAAAATGACCTAAATGTTCATCCAATGACACAAACACACATATTGGATGCACAAGATTGCTTAAAACCCTAATTGGACAAGAATAAGACTAGGGAGGACGAAAATGACCTAAATGTTCATCCAATGACACAAATGAACTTATTGGATGCACAAGATTGGTTAAAAACCCTAATTGGACAAGAATAAGCCTAGGGAGGACGAAAATGACCTAAATGTTCATCCAATGACACAAATGAACTTATTGGATGCATAAGATTGGTTGAAAACCCTAATTGGACAAGAATAAGCCTAGGGAGCACGAAAATGACCTAAATGTTCCTCCAATGAGACAAACACATCAATTGGATGCACAAGATTGGTTAAAAACCCTAATTGGACAAGAATAAGCCTATGGAGGACGAAAATGACCTAAATGTTCATCCCAAGACACAAATGAACTTATTGGATGCACAAGATTGGTTGAAAACCCTAATTGGACAAGAATAAGCCTAGGGACGACGAAAATGACCTAAATGTTCGTCCAATGACACAAACACACCTATTGGATGCACAAGATTGCATAAAAACCCTAATTGGACAAGAATAAGCCTAGGAAGGACGAAAATGACCTAAATGTTCGTCCAATGACACAAATGAACTTATTGTATGCACAAGATTGGTTAAAAACCCTAATTGGAAAAGAATAAGCATAGGGAGAACGAAAATGACCTAAATGTTCATCCAATGACACAAATGAACTTATTGTATGCACAAGATTGGTTAAAAACCCTAATTGGACAAGAATAAGCATAGGGAGAACGAAAATGACCTAAATGTTCATCCAATGACACAAACACACATATTGGATGCACAAGATTGCTTAAAACCCTAATTGGACAAGAATAAGACAAGGGAGGACGAAAATGACCTAAATGTTCATCCAATGACACAAATGAACTTATTGGATGCACAAGATTGGTTAAAAACCCTAATTTGACAAGAATAAGCCTAGGGAGGAGGAAAATGACCTAAATGTTCATCCAATGACACAAATGAAGTTATTGGTTGCACAAGATTGGCTAAAACCCCTAATTGGACAAGATTTAGCCTATGGAGGACGAAAATGACGTAAATGTTCATCCAATGACACAAATGAACTTATTGGATGCACAAGATTGGTTAAAACTCCTAATTGGACAAGAATAAGCCTAGGGAGGACGAAAATGACCTAAATGTTCGTCCAATGACACAAACACACCTATTGGATGCACAAGATTGCATAAAAACCCTAATTGGACAAGAATAAGACTAGGGAGGACGAAAATGACCTAAATGTTCATCCAATGACACAAATGAACTTATTGTATGCACAAGATTGGTTAAAAACCCTAATTGGACAAGAATAAGCATAGGGAGAACGAAAATGACCTAAATGTTCATCCAATGACACAAACACACATATTGGATGCACAAGATTGCTTAAAACCCTAATTGGACAAGAATAAGACTAGGGAGGACGAAAATGACCTAAATGTTCATCCAATGACACAAATGAACTCATTGGATGCACAAGATTGGTTAAAACTCCTAATCGGACAAGAATAAGCCTAGGGAGGACGAAAATGACCTAAATGTTCGTCCAATGACACAAACACACCTATTGGATGCACAAGATTGCATAAAAACCCTAATTGGACAAGAATAAGACTAGGGAGGACGAAAATGACCTAAATGTTCATCCAATGACACAAATGAACTTATTGTATGCACAAGATTGGTTAAAAACCCTAATTGGACAAGAATAAGCATAGGAAGGACGAAAATGTCCTAAATGTTCATCCAATGACACAAACACACCTATTGGATGCACAAGATTGCATAAAAACCCTAATTGGACAAGAATAAGACTAGGGAGGACGAAAATGACCTAAATGTTCATCCAATGACACAAATGAACTTATTGGATGCACAAGATTGGTTAAAAACCCTAATTGGATAAGAATAAGCCTAGGGAGGATGAAAATGACCTAAATGTTCGTCCAATGACACAAACACACCTATTGGATGCAAAAGATTGCATAAAAACCCTAATTGGACAAGAATAAGACTAGGGAGGATGATAATGACCTAAATGTTCATCCAATGACACAAACACACATATTGGATGCACAAGATTTCTTAAAACCCTAATTGGACAAGAATAAGACTAGGGAGGAAGAAAATGACCTAAATGTTCATCCAATGACACAAACACACATATTGGATGCACAAGATTGCTTAAAACCCTAGTTGGACAAGAATAAGACTAGGGAGGACGAAAATGACCTAAATGTTCATCCAATGACACAAATGAACTTATTGGATGCACAAGATTGGTTAAAAACCCTAATTGGA
>JBBPBR010000581.1:258720-299711 GCA_037974775.1 Cicer pinnatifidum | reverse complement strand
TTAGGTCATTTCCGTCCTCCCTAGGCATATTCTTGTCCAATTAGGGTTTTTAACCAATCTTGTGCATCCAATAGGTGTGTTTGTGTCATTGGATGATCAATTAGGTCACTTTGATCCTCCCTAGGCTTATTCTTGTCCAATTAGGGTTTTTAACCAATCTAGTGCATCCAATAAGTTCATTTGTGTCATTGGATTAACATTTAGGTCATTTTTGTCCTCCCTAGGCATATTCTTGTCCAATTAGGGTTTTTAACCAATCTTGTGCATCCAATAGGTGTGTTTGTGTCATTGGATGATCAATTAGGTCATTTTCGTCCTCCATAGGCATATTCTCGTCCAACTAGGGTTTTTAACCAATCTTGTGCATCCAATAGGTGTGTTTGTGTCATTGGATGATCAATTAGGTCATTTTCATCCTCCCTAGGATTATTCTTGTCCAATTAGGGTTTTTAACCAATCTTGTGCATCCAATAGTTGTGTTTGTGTCATTGGATGATCAATTAGGTCATTTTCGTCCTCCCTAGGCTTATTCTTGTCCAATTAGGGTTTTTAACAAATCTTGTGCATCCAATAAGATCATTTCTGTCATTGGATGATCAATTTAGGTCATTTTCGTTGTCCCTAGGCATATTCTTGTCCAATTAGGGTTTTGAACCAATCTTGTGCATCCTATAGGTATGTTTGTGTCATTGGATGATCAATTAGGTCATTTTCGTCCTCCCTAGGCATATTCTTGTCCAATTAGGGTTTTTAACCAATCTTGTGCATCCAATAGGTGTGTTTGTGTCATTGGATGATCAATTAGGTCATTTTCGTCCTCCCTAGGCTTATTCTTGTCCAATTAGGGTTTTTAACCAATCTTGGGCATCCGATAAGTTTGTTTGTGTCATTGAATTAATATTTAGGTCATTTTCGTCCTCCCTAGGCATATTCTTGTCCAATTAGGGTTTTTAACCAATCTTGTGCATCAAATAGGTGTGTTTGTGTCATTGGATAATCAATTAGGTCATTTTCGTCCTCCCTAGGCTTATTCTTGTCCAATTAGGGTTTTTAACCAATCTTGTTCATCCAATATGTTTGTTTGTGTCATTGGATGATCAATTAGGTCATTTTCGTCCTCCCTAGGCATATTCTTGTCCAATTAGGGTTTTTAACCAATCTTGTGCATCCAATAGGTGTGTTTGTGTCATTGGATGATCAATTAGGTCATTTTCGTCCTCCCTAGGCTTATTCTTGTCCAATTAGGGTTTTTAACCAATCTTGTGCATCTAATAGGTGTGTTTTTGTCATTGGATGATCAATTAGGTCATTTTCGTCCTTCCTAGGCTTATTCTTGTCCAATTAGGGTTTTTAACCAATTTTGTGCATCCGATAAGTTTGTTTGTGTCATTGAATTAATATTTAGGTCATTTTCGTCTTCCCTAGGCATATTCTTGTCCAATTAGGGTTTTTAACCAATCTTGTTCATCCAATATGTTTGTTTGTGTCATTGGATGATCAATTAGGTCATTTTCGTCCTCCCTAGGCATATTCTTGTCCAATTAGGGTTTTTAACCAATCTTGTGCATCCAATAGGTGTGTTTGTGTCATTGGATGATCAATTAGGTCATTTTCGTCCTCCCTAGGCTTATTCTTGTCCAATTAGGGTTTTTAACCAATCTTGTGCATCCAATAGGTGTGTTTGTGTCATTGGATGATCAAGTAGGTCATTTTCGTCCTCCCTAAGCTTATTCTTGTCCAATTAGGGTTTTGAACCAATCTTGTGCATCCAATAACTTTGATTGTGTCATTGAATTAATATTTAGGTCATTTTCGTCCTCCCTAGGCATATTCTTGTCCAATTAGGGTTTTTAACCAATCTTGTGCATCCAATAGGTGTGTTTGTGTCATTGGATGATCAATTAGGTCATTTTCGTCCTCCCTAGGCTTATTCTTGTCCAATTAGGGTTTTTAACCAATCTTGTGCATCCAATAGGTGTGTTTGTGTCATTGGATGATCAATTAGGTCATTTTCATCCTCTTTAGGCTTATTCTTGTCCAATTAGGTTTTTTAACCAATCTTGTGCATCCGATAAGTATGTTTGTGTCATTGAATTAATATTTAGATCATTTTCGTCCTCCCTAGGCATATTCTTGTCCAATTAGGGTTTTTAACCAATCTTGTGCATCCAATAGGTGTGTTTGTGTCATTGGATGATCAATTAGGTCATTTTCGTCCTCCCTAGGCTTATTCTTGTCCAATTAGGGTTTTTAACCGATCTTGTGCATCCAATAGGTGTGTTTGTGTCATTGGATGAACATTTAGGTCATTTTCGTCCTCCCTAGGCTTATTCTTGTCCAATTAGGGTTTTTAACCAATCTTGTGCATCCAATAAGTTCATTTGTGTCATTGAATGAACATTTAGGTCATTTTCGTCCTCCCTAGGCTTATTCTTGTCCAATTAGGGTTTTCGACCAATCTTGTGCATCCAATAAGTTCATTTGTGTCATTGGATGAACATTTAGGTCATTTTCGTCCTCCCTAGGCTTATTCTTGTCCAATTAGGGTTTTTAACCAATCTTGTGCATCCAATAAGTTCATTTGTGTCATTGGATGAACATTTAGGTCATTTTCGTCCTCCCTAGGCTTATTCTTGTACAATTAGGGTTTTTAACCAATCTTGTGCATCCAATAAGTTCATTTGTGTCATCGGATGAACATTTAGGTCATTTTCGTCCTCCCTAGGCTTATTCTTGTCCAATTAGGGGTTTTAGCCAATCTTGTGCAACCAATTAGTTCATATGTCTCATTGGATGAACATTTAGGTCATTTTCGTCCTCCCTAGGCTTATTCTTGTCCAATTAGGGGTTTTAGACAATCTTGTGCAACCAATAAGTTCATTTGTGTCATTGGAGGAACATTTATGACACTTTCGTCCTCCCTAGGCTTATTCTTGTCCAATTAGGATTTTTAACCAATCTTGTGCATCCAATAGGTGTTTGTGTCATTGGAGGAACATTTAAGTCATTTTCGTCCTCCCTAGTCTTATTCTTGTCCAATTAGCGTTTTTATGCAATCTTTTGCATCCAATAGGTGTGTTTGTGTCATTGGACGAACATTTAGGACATTTTCGTCGTCCCTAGGCTTATTCTTGTCCAATTAGGGTTTTTAACCAATCTTGTGCATCCAATAAGTTCATTTGTGTCATTGGATGAACATTTAGGTCATTTTCGTCCTCCCTAGGCTTATTCTTGTCCAATTAGGGTTTTTAACCAATCTTGTGCATCCAATAAGTTCATTTGTGTCATTGGATGAACATTTAGGTCATTTTCGTCCTCCCTAGGCTTATTCTTGTCCAATTAGGGTTTTTAACCAATCTTGTGCATCCAATAAGTTCATTTGTGTCATTGGATGAACATTTAGGTCATTTTCGTCCTCCCTAGGCTTATTCTTGTCCAGTTAGGGTTTTTAACCAACCTTGTGCATCCAATAAGTTCATTTGTGTCATTGGAGGAACATTTAGGTCATTTTTCGTCCTCCCTAGTCTTATTCTTGTCCAATTCGGGTTTTTATGCAATCTTGTACATCCATTAGGTGTGTTTGTGTCATTGGACGAACATTTAGGTCATTTTCGTCCTCCCTAGGCTTATTCTTGTCCAATTAGGGTTTTTAACCAATCTTGTGCATCCAATAAGTTCATTTGTGTCATTGGATGAACATTTAGGTCATTTTCGTCCTCCCTAGGCTTATTCTTGTCCAATTAGGGTTTTTAACCAATCTTGTGCATCCAATAGGTGTGTTTGTGTCATTGGATGAACATTTAGGTCATTTTCGTCCTCCCTAGGCTTATTCTTGTCCAATTAGGGTTTCTAACCAATCTTGTGCATCCAATAGGTGTGTTTGTGTCATTAGATTAACATTTAGGTCATTTTCGTCCTCCCTAGGCTTATTCTTGTCCAATTAGGGTTTTTAACCAATCTTGTGCATCCAATAAGTTCATTTGTGTCATTGGATGAACATTTAGGTCATTTTCATCCTCCCTAGGCTTGTTCTTGTCCAATTAGGGTTTTTATGCAATCTTGTGCATCCTATAGGTGTGTTTGTGTCATTGTACGAACATTTAGGTCATTTTCGTCCTCCCTAGGCTTATTCTTGTCCAATTAGGCTTTTTAGGCAATCCTGTGCATCCAATAGGTGTGTTTGTGTCATTGGACGAACATTTAGGTCATTTTCGTCCTCCCTAGGCTTATTCTTGTCCAATTAGGGTTTTTAACCAATCTTGTGCATCCAATAAGTTCATTTGTGTCATTGGATGAACATTTAGGTCATTTTCGTCATCCCTAGTCTTATTCTTGTCCAATTAGGGTTTTAAGCAATCTTGTGCATCCAATATGTGTGTTTGTGTCATTGGATGAACATTTAGGTCATTTTCGTCCTCCCAATGCTTATTCTTGTCCAATTAGGGTTTTTAACCAATCTTGTGCATACAATAAGTTCATTTGTGTCATTGGATGAACATTTAGGTCATTTTCGTCCTCCCTAGGCTTATTCTTGTCCAATTAGGGTTTTTAACCAATCTTGTGCATCCAATAAGTTCATTTGTGTCATTGGATGAACATTTAGGTCATTTTCGTCCTCCCTAGTCTTATTCATGTCCAATTAGGGTTTTTATGCAATCTTGTGCATCCAATAGGTGTGTTTGTGTCATTGGAGGATCATTTAGGTCATTTTCGTCCTCCCTAGTCTTTTTTTTGTCCAAATAGGGTTTTCATGCAATCTTGTGCATCCACTAGGTGTGTTTGTGTCATTGGACGAACATTTAGGTCATTTTCGTCCTCCCTAGGCTTATTCTTGTCCAATTAGGGTTTTTAACCAATCTTGTGCATCCAATAGGTGTGTTTGTGTCATTGGACGAACATTTAGGTCATTTTCTTCCTCTCTAGGCTTATTCTTGTCCAATTAGGGTTTTTAACCAATCTTGTGCATCCAATAAGTTCATTTGTGTCATTGGATTAACATTTAGGTCATTTTCGTCCTCCCTAGTCTTATTCTTGTCCAATTAGGGTTTTAAGCAATCTTGTGCATCCAATATGTGTGTTTTGTCATTGGATGAACATTTAGGTCATTTTCGTCCTCCCTAGGCTTATTCTTGTCCAATTAGGGTTTTTAACCAATCTTGTGCATCCAATAAGTTCATTTGTGTCATTGGATGAACATTTAGGTCATTTTCGTCCTCCGTAGTCTAATTCTTGTCTAATTAGGGTTTTTAACCAATCTTGTGCATCCAATAAGTTCATTTGTGTCATTGGATGAACATTTAGGTCATTTTCGTCCTCCGTAGTCTTATTCTTGTCTATTTAGGGTTTTTAACCAATCTTGTGCATCCAATAAGTTCATTTGTGTCATTGGATGAACATTTAGGTCATTTTCGTCCTCCCTAGGCTTATTCTTGTCCAATTAGGGTTTTTAACCAATCTTGTGCATCCAATAAGTTCATTTGTGTCATTGGATGAACATTTAGGTCATTTTCTTCCTCCCTAGGCTTATTCTTGTCCAATTAGGGTTTTTAACCAATCTTGTGCATCCAATAGGTGTGTTTGTGTCATTGGACGAACATTTAGGTCATTTTCGTCCTCCCTAGGCTAATTCTTGTCCAATTAGGGTTTTTAACCAATCTTGTGCATCCAATAAGTTCATTTGTGTCATTGGATGAACATTTAGGTCATTTTCGTCCTCCCTAGGCTTATTCTTGTCCAATTAGGGTTTTTAACCAATCTTGTGCATCCAATAAGTTCATTTGTGTCATTGGATGAACATTTAGGTCATTTTCGTCCTCCCTAGGCTTATTCTTGTCCAATTAGGCTTTTTATGCAATCTTGTGCATCCAATAGGTGTGTTTGTGTCATTGGACGAACATTTAGGTCATTTTCGTCCTCCCTAGGCTTATTCTTGTCCAATTAGGGTTTTTAACCAATCTTGTGCATCCAATAAGTTCATTTGTGTCATTGGATGAACATTTAGGTCATTTTCGTCGTCCCTAGTCTTATTCTTGTCCAATTAGGGTTTTAAGCAATCTTGTGCATCCAATATGTGGGTTTGTGTCATTGGATGAACATTAAGGTCATTTTCGTCCTCCCTATGCTTATTCTTGTCCAATTAGGGTTTTTAACCAATCTTGTGCATCCAATAAGTTCATTTGTGTCAATGGATGAACATTTATGACATTTTCGTCCTCCCTAGTCTTATTCTTGTCCAATTAGGGTTTTATGCAATCTTGTGCATCCAATAGGTGTGTTTGTGTCATTGGACGAACATTTAGGTCATTTTCGTCCTCCCTAGGCTTATTCTTGTCCAATTAGGGTTTTTAACCAATCTTGTGCATCCAATAAGTTCATTTGTGTCATTGGATGAACATTTAGGTCATTTTGGTCCTCCCAAGTCTTATTCTTGTCCAATTAGGGTTTTAAGCAATCTTGTGCATCCAATATGTGGGTTTGTGTCATTGGATGAACATTTAGGTCATTTTCGTCCTCCCTATGCTTATTCTTGTCCAATTAGGGTTTTTAACTAATCTTGTGCATCCAATAAGTTCATTTGTGTCATTGGATGAACATTTAGGTCATTTTCGTCCTCCCTAGTCTTATTCTTGTCCAATTAGGGTTTTATGCAATCTTGTGCATCCAATAGGTGTGTTTGTGTCATTGGACGAACATTTAGGTCATTTTCTTCCTCCCTAGGCTTATTCTTGTCCAATTAGGGTTTTTAACCAATCTTGTGCATCCAATAAGTTCATTTGTGTCATTGGATTAACATTTAGGTCATTTTCGTCCTCCCTAGTCTTATTCTTGTCCAATTAGGGTTTTAAGCAATCTTGTGCATCCAATATGTGTGTTTTGTCATTGGATGAACATTTAGGTCATTTTCGTCCTCCCTAGGCTTATTCTTGTCCAATTAGGGTTTTTAACCAATCTTGTGCATCCAATAAGTTCATTTGTGTCATTGGATGAACATTTAGGTCATTTTTGTCCTCCCTAGGCTTATTCTTGTCCAATTAGGGTTTTTATGCAATCTTGTGCATCCAGTAGGTGTGTTTGTGTCATTGGACGAACATTTAGGTCATTTTCGTCCTCCCTAGGCTTATTCTTGTCCAATTAGGGTTTTTAACCAATCTTGTGCATCCAATAGGTGTGTTTGTGTCATTGGACGAACATTTAGGTCATTTTCTTCCTCTCTAGGCTTATTCTTGTCGAATTAGGGTTTTTAACCAATCTTGTGCATCCAATAAGTTCATTTGTGTCATTGGATTAACATTTAGGTCATTTTCGTCCTCCCTAGTCTTATTCTTGTCCAATTAGGGTTTTAAGCAATCTTGTGCATCCAATATGTGTGTTTTGTCATTGGACGAACATTTAGGTCATTTTCGTCCTCCCTAGGCTTATTCTTGTCCAATTAGGGTTTTTAACCAATCTTGTGCATCCAATAAGTTCATTTGTGTCATTGGATGAACATTTAGGTCATTTTCGTCCTCCCTATGCTTATTCTTGTCCAATTAGGGTTTTTAACCAATCTTGTGCATCCAATAAGTTCATTAGTGTCATTGGATGAACATTTAGGTCATTATCATCCTCCCTAGTCTTATTCTTGTCCAATTAGGGTTTTTATGCAATCTTGTGCATCCAATAGGTGTGTTTGTGTCATTGAACGAACATTTAGGTCATTTTCGTCCTCCCTTGGTTTATTCTTGTCCAATTAGGGTTTTTAACCAATCTTGTGCGTCGAATAAGTTCATTTGTGTCATTGGATGAACATTTAGGTCATTTTCGTCCTCCCAAGGCTTATTCTTGTCCAATTAAGGTTTTCAACCAATCTTGTGCATCCAATAAGTTCATTTGGGTCATTGGATGAACATTTAGGTCATTTTCGTCCTCCCTAGGCTTATTCTTGTCCAATTAGGGTTTTTAACCAATCTTGTGCATCCAATAAGTTCATTTATGTCATTGGATGAACATTTAGGTCATTTTCGTCCTCCCTAGGCTTATTCTTGTCCAATTAGGGTTTTCAACCAATCTTGTGCATCCAATAAGTTCATTTGTGTCATTGGATGAACATTTAGGTCATTTTCGTCCTCCCTAGGCTTATTTTTGTCCAATTATGGTTTTTAACCAATCTTGTGTATCTCCCTAGTTCATTTGTGTCATTGGATGAACATTTAAGTCGTTTTCGTCCTCCCTAGTCTTATTCTTGTCCAATTAGGGTTTTTATGCAAACTTGTGCATCCAATAGGTGTGTTTGTGTCATTGGATGAACATTTAGGTCATTTTCGTCCTTACTATGCTTATTCTTGTCCAATTAGGGTTTTTAACCAATCTTGTGCATACAATAAGTTTATTTGTGTCATTGGATGAACATTTAGGTCATTTTCGTCCTCCCTAGTCTTATTCTTGTCCAATTAGGGTTTTTATGCAATCTTGTGCATCCAATAGGTGTCTTTGTGTCATTGGAGGAACATTTAGGTCATTTTCGTCCTCCCTAGGCTTATTCTTGTCCAATTAGGGTTTTTATGCAATCTTGTGCATCCAATAGGTGTGTTTGTGTCATTGGACGAACATTTAGGTCATTTTCGTCCTCCTAGGCTTATTCTTGTCCAATTAGGGTTTTTAACCAATCTTGTGCATCCAATAAGTTCATTTGTGTCATTGGATGAACATTTAGGTCATTTTCGTCCTCCCTAGTCTTATTCTTGTCCAATTAGGGTTTTAAGCAGTCTTGTGCATCAAATATGTGTGTTTTTGTCATTGGATGAACATTTAGGTCATTTTCGTCCTCCCTATGCTTATTCTTGTCCAATTAGGGTTTTTAACCAATCTTGTGCATACAATAAGTTCATTTGTGTCATTGGATGAACATTTAGGTAATTTTCGTCCTCCCTAGTCTTATTCTTGTCCTATTAGGGATTTTATGCAATCTTGTGCATCCAATAGGTGTGTTTGTGTCATTGGACGAACATTTAGGTCATTTTCGTCCTCCTAGGCTTATTCTTGTCCAATTAGGGTTTTTAACCAATCTTTTGCATACAATAAGTTCATTTGTGTCATTGGATGAACATTTAGGTCATTTTCGTCCTCCCTAGTCTTATTCTTGTCCAATTAGGGATTTTATGCAATCTTGTGCATCCAATAGGTGTGTTTGTGTCATTGGACGAACATTTAGGTCATTTTCGTCCTCCCTAGACTTATTCTTGTCCAATTAGGGGTTTTAACCAATCTTGTGCATCCAATAGGTGTGTTTGTGTCATTGGAGGAACATTTAGGTCATTTTCGTCCTCCCTAGTCTTATTCTTGTCCAATTAGGTATTTTATGCAATCTTGTGCATCCAATAGGTGTGTTTGTGTCATTGGACGAACATTTAGGTCATTTTCGTCCTCCCTAGGCTTATTCTTGTCCAATTAGTGTTTTTAACCAATCTTGTGCATCCAATAAGTTCATTTGTTTCATTGGACGAACATTTAGGTCATTTTCGTCATCCCTAGGCTTATTCTTGTCCAATTAGGGTTTTTAACCCATCTTGTGCATCCAATATGTGTGTTTGTGCCATTTGATGAACATTTAGGTAATTTTCGTCCTCCCTATGCTTATTCCTGTCCAATTAGGGTTTTTAACCAATCTTGTGCATCCAATATGTGTGTTTGTGTCATTGGATGAACATTTAGGTCATTTTCGTCCTCCCTATGCTTATTCTTGTCCAATTAGGGTTTTTAACCAATCTTGTGCATACAATAAGTTCATTTGTGTCATTGGATGAACATTTAGGTAATTTTCGTCCTCCCTAGTCTTATTCTTGTCCAATTAGGGATTTTATGCAATCTTGTGCATCCAATAGGTGTGTTTGTGTCATTGGACGAACATTTAGGTCATTTTCGTCCTCCCTAGGCTTATTCTTGTCCAATTAGGGTTTTTAACCAATCTTGTGCATCCAATAGGTGTGTTTGTGTCATTGGAGGAACATTTAGGTCATTTTCGTCCTCCCTAGTCTTATTCTTGTCCAATTAGGGATTTTGTGCAATCTTGTGCATCCAATAGGTGTGTTTGTGTCATTGGACGAACATTTAGGTCATTTTCGTCCTCCCTAGGCTTATTCTTGTCCAATTAGGGTTTTTAACCAATCTTGTGCATCCAATAGGTGTGTTTGTGTCATTGGAGGAACATTTAGGTCATTTTCGTCCTCCCTAGTCTTATTTTTGTCCAATTAGGGTTTTTATGCAATCTTGTGCATCCAATAGGTGTGTTTGTGTCATTGGAGGAACATTTAGGTCATTTTCGTCCTCCCTAGTCTTATTCTTGTCGAATTAGGGTTTTTATGCAATCTTGTGCATCCAATAGGTGTGTTTGTGTCATTGGAGGAACATTTAGGTCATTTGTGTCCTCCCTAGCCTTATACTTGTCCAATTAGGGTTTTATGCAATCTTGTGCATCCAATAGGTGTGTTTGTGTCATTGGACGAACATTTAGGTCATTTTCGTCCTCCCTAGGCTTATTCTTGTCCAATTAGGGTTTTTAACCAATCTTGTGCATCCAATAAGTTCATTTGTGTCATTGGATGAACATTTAGGTCATTTTCGTCCTCCCTAGGCTTATTCTTGTCCAATTAGTGTTTTTAACCAATCTTGTGCATCCAATAAGTTCATTTGTGTCACTGGATGAACATTTAGGTCATTTTCGTCCTCCCTAGTCTTATTCTTGTCCAATTAGGGTTTTTATGCAATCTTGTGCATCCAATAGGTGTGTTTGTGTCATTGGAGGAACATTTAGGTCATTTTCGTCCTCCCTAGTCTTACTCTTGTCCAATTAGGGTTTTTATGCAATCTTGTGCATCTAATAGGTGTGTTTGTGTCATTGGACGAACATTTAGGTCATTTTCGTCCTCCCTAGGCTTATTCTTGTCCAATTAGGGTTTTTAACCAATCTTGTGCATCCAATAAGTTCATTTGTGTCATTGGATGAACATTTAGGTCATTTTCGTCCTCCCTAGTCTTATTCTTTTCCAATTAGGGTTTTTATGCAATCTTGAGCATCCAATAGGTGTGTTTGTGTCATTGGACGAACATTTAGGTCATTTTCGTCCTCCCTAGGCTTATTCTTGTCCAATTAGGGTTTTTAACCAATCTTGTGCATCCAATAAGTTCATTTGTGTCATTGGATGAACATTTAGGTCATTTTCGTCCTCCCTAAGGTTATTCTTTTCCAATTAGGGTTTTTAACCAACCTTGTGCATCCAATAAGTTCATTTGTGTCATTGGTGGAACATTTAGGTAATTTACGTCCTCCCTAGTCTTATTCTTGTCCAATTAGGGTTTTTATGCAATCTTGTGCATCCAATAGGTGTGTTTGTGTCATTGGACGAACATTTAGGTCATTTTCGTCCTCCCTAGGCTTATTCTTGTCCAATTAGTGTTTTTAACCAATCTTGTGCATCCAATAAGTTCATTTGTGTCATTGGACGAACATTTAGGTCATTTTCGTCATCCCTAGGCTTATTCTTGTCCAATTAGGGTTTTTAACCCATCTTGTGCATCCAATATGTGTGTTTGTGCCATTTGATGAACATTTAGGTAATTTTCGTCCTCCCTATGCTTATTCCTGTCCAATTAGGGTTTTTAACCAATCTTGTGCATCCAATATGTGTGTTTGTGTCATTGGATGAACATTTAGGTCATTTTCGTCCTCCCTATGCTTATTCTTGTCCAATTAGGGTTTTTAACCAATCTTGTGCATACAATAAGTTCATTTGTGTCATTGGATGAACATTTAGGTAATTTTCGTCCTCCCTAGTCTTATTCTTTTCCAATTAGGGATTTTATGCAATCTTGTGCATCCAATAGGTGTGTTTGTGTCATTGGACGAACATTTAGGTCATTTTCGTCCTCCCTAGTCTTATTCTTGTCCAATTAGGGATTTTATGCAATCTTGTGCATCCAATAGGTGTGTTTGTGTCATTGGACGAACATTTAGGTCATTTTCGTCCTCCCTAGGCTTATTCTTGTCCAATTAGTGTGTTTAACCAATCTTGTGCATCCAATAAGTTCATTTGTGTCATTGGACGAACATTTAGGTCATTTTCGTCATCCCTAGGCTTATTCTTGTCCAATTAGGGTTTTTAACCAATCTTGTGCGTCCAATATGTGTGTTTGTGTCATTTGATGAACATTTAGGTAATTTTCGTCCTCCCTATGCTTATTCTTGTCCAATTAGGGTTTTTAACCAATCTTGTGCATCCAATAAGTTCATTTGTGTCATTGGATGAACATTTAGGTCATTTTCGTCCTCCCTAGTCTTATTCTTGTCCAATTAGGGTTTTAAGCAATCTTGTGCATCCAATATGTGTGTTTGTGTCATTGGATGAACATTTAGGTCATTTTCGTCCTCCCTAGTCATATTCTTGTCCAATTAGGGTTTTAAGCAATCTTGTGCATCCAATATGTGGGTTTGTGTCAATGGATGAACATTTAGGTCATTTTCGTCCTCCCTATGCTTATTCTTGTCCAATTAGGGTTTTTAACCAATCTTGTGCATCCAATAAGTTCATTTGTGTCATTGGATGAACATTTAGGTCATTTTCGTCCTCCATAGGCTTATTCTTGTCCAATTAGGGTTTTTATGAAATCTTGTGCATCCAATAGGTGTGTTTGTGTCATTGGACGAACATTTAGGTCACTTTCGTCCTCCCTAGGCTTATTCTTGTCCAATTAGGGTTTTTAACCAATCTTGTGCATCCAATAAGTTCATTTGTGTCATTGGATGAACATTTAGGTCATTTTCGTCCTCCCTAGGCTTATTCTTGTCCAATTAGGGTTTTTAACCAATCTTGTGCATCCAATAAGTTCATTTGTGTCATTGGATGAACATTTAGGTCATTTTCGTCCTCCCTAGTCTTATTCTTGTACAATTAGGGTTTTTAACCAATCTTGTGCATCCAATAAGTTCATTTGTGTCATTGGATGAACATTTAGGTCATTTTCGTCCTCCCTAGGCTTATTCTTGTCCAATTAGGGTTTTTAACCAATCTTGTGCATCCAATAAGTTCATTTGTGTCATTTGATGAACATTTTGGTCATTTTCGTCCTCCCTAGGCTTATTCTTGTCCAATTAGGGTTTTCAACCAATCTTGTGCATCCAATAAGTTCATTTGTGTCATTGGATGAACATTTAGGTCATTTTCGTCCTCCCCAGGCTTATTCTTGTCCAATTAGGGTTTTCAACCAATCTTGTGCATCCAATAAGTTCATTTGTGTCATTGGATGAACATTTAGGTCATTTTCGTCCTCCCTAGGCTTATTCTTGTCCAATTAGGGTTTTTAACCAATCTTGTGCATCCAATAAGTTCATTTGTGTCATTGGATGAACATTTAGGTCATTTTCGTCCTCCCTAGGCTTATTCTTGTCCAATGAGGGTTTTTAACCAATCTTGTGCATCCAATAAGTTCATTTGTGTCATTGGATGAACATTTAGGTCATTTTCGTCCTCCCTAGGCTTATTCTTGTCCAATTAGGGTTTTTAACCAATCTTGTGCATCCAATAAGTTCATTTGTGTCATTGGATGAACATTTAGGTCATTTTCGTCCTCCCTAGTCTTATTCTTGTCCAATTAGGGTTTTAAGCAATCTTGTGGATCCAATAAGTTCATTTGTGTTATTGGATGAACATTTAGGTCATTTTCGTCCTCCCTAGTCTTATTCTTGTCGAATTAGGGTTTTTATGCAATCTTGTGCATCCAATAGGTGTGTTTGTGTCATTGGAGGAACATTTAGGTCATTTTCGTCCTCCCTAGTCTTATTCTTGTCTAATTAGGGTTTTTATGCAATCTTGTGCATCCAATAGGTGTGTTTGTGTCATTGGACGAACATTTAGGTCATTTTCGTCCTCCCTAGGCTTATTCTTGTCCAATTAGGGTTTTTAACCAATCTTGTGCATCCAATAAGTTCATTTGTGTCATTGGATGAACATTTAGGTCATTTTCGTCCTCCCTAGTCTTATTCTTGTCCAATTAGGGTTTTAAGCAATCTTGTGCATCCAATATGTGGGTTTGTGTCATTGGATGAACGTTTAGGTCATTTTCGTCCTCTCTATGCTTATTCTTGTCCAATTAGGGTTTTTAACCAATCTTGTGCATCCAATAAGTTCATTTGTGTCATTGGACGAACATTTAGGTCATTTTCGTCCTTCCTAGTCTTATTCTTGTCCAATTAGGGTTTTTATGCAATCTTGTGCATCCAATAGGTGTGTTTGTGTCATTGGACGAACATTTAGGTCATTTTCGTCCTCCCTAGGCTTATTCTTGTCCAATTAGGGTTTTTAACCAATCTTGTGCATCCAATAAGTTCATTTGTGTCATTGGATGAACATTTAGGTCATTTTCGTCCTCCCTAGTCTTATTCTTGGCCAATTAGGGTTTTTATGCAATCTTGTGCATCCAATAGGTGTGTTTGTGTCATTGGAGGAACATTTAGGTCATTTTCGTCCTCCCTAGTCTTATTCTTGTCTAATTAGGGTATTTATGCAATCTTGTGCATCCAATAGGTGTGTTTGTGTCATTGGACGAACATTTAGGTCATTTTCGTCCTCCCTAGGCTTATTCTTGTCCAATTAGGGTTTTTAACCACTCTTGTGCATCCAATAAGTTCATTTGTGTCATTGGATGAACATTTAGGTCATTTTCGTCCTCCCTAGGCTTATTCTTGTCCAATTAGGGTTTTCAACCAATCTTGTGCATCCAATAAGTTCATTTGTGTCATTGGATGAACATTTAGGTCATTTTCGTCCTCCCTAGGCTTATTCTTGTCCAATTATGGTTTTTAACCAATCTTGTGCATCCAATAAGTTCATTTGTGTCATTGGATGAACATTTAGGTCATTTTCGTCCTCCCTAGGCTTATTCTTGTCCAATTAGGGTTTTTAACCAATCTTGTGCATCCAATAGGTTCATTTGAGTCATTGGATGAACATTTAGGTCATTTTCGTCCTCCCTATGCTTAATCTTGTCCAATTAGGGTTTTTAACCAATCTTGTGTATTTAATAAGTTCAATTGTGTCATTGGATGAACAGTTAGGTCATTTTCGTCCTCCCTAGGCTTATTCTTGTGCAATTAGGGTTTTTATGCAATCTTGTGCATCCAATAGGTGTGTTTGTGTCATTGGACGAACATTTAGGTCATTTTCGTCCTCCCTAGGCTTATTCTTGTCCAATTAGGGTTTTTATGCAATCTTGTGCATCCAATAGGTGTGTTTGTGTCATTGGACGAACATTTAGGTCATTTTCGTCCTCCCTAGGCTTATTCTTGTCCAATTAGGGTTTTTAACCAACCTTGTGCATCCAATAAGTTCGTTTGTGTCATTGGTTGAACATTTAGGTCATTTTCGTCCTCCCTAGGCTTATTCTTGTCCAATTAGGGTTTTTAACCAACCTTGTGCGTCCAATAAGTTCATTTGTGTTATTGGTGGAACATTTATGTCATTTACGTCCTCCCTAGTCTTATTCTTGTCCAATTAGGGTTTTTATGCAATCTTGTGCATCCAATAGGTGTGTTTGTGTCATTGGATGAACATTTAGGTCATTTTCGTCCTTCCTATGCTTATTCTTGTCCAATTAGGGTTTTTAACCAATCTTGTGCATGCAATAAGTTCATTTGTGTCATTGGATGATCATTTAGGTCATTTTCGTCATCCCTAGTCTTATTCTTGTCAAATTAGGGTTTTTATGCAATCTTGTGCATCCAATAGGTGTCTTTGTGTCATTGGAGGAACATTTAGGTCATTTTCGTCCTCCCTAGTCTTATTTTTGTCCAATTAGGGTTTTTATGCAACCTTGTGCATCCAATAGGTGGGTTTGTGTCATTGAACGAACATTTAGGTCATTTTCTTCCTCCCTAGGCTTATTCTTGTCCAATTAGGGTTTTTAACCAATCTTGTGCATCCAATAAGTTCATTTGTGTCATTTGATTAACATTTAGGTCATTTTCGTCCTCCCTAGTCTTATTCTTGTCCAATTAGGGTTTTAAGCAATCTTGTGCATCCAATATGTGTGTTTTGTCATTAGACGAACATTTAGGTCATTTTCGTCCTCCCTAGGCTTATTCTTGTCCAATTAGGGTTTTAACCAATCTTGTGCGTACAATAAGTTCATTTGTGTCATTGGATGAACATTTAGGTCATTTTCGTCCTCCCTAGTCTTATTCTTGTCCAATTAGGGTTTTAAGCAATCTTGTGCATCCAATATGTGTGTTTGTGTCATTGGATGAACATTTAGGTAATTTTCATCCTCCCTATGCTTATTCTTGTCCAATTAGGGTTTTTATCCAATCTTGTGCTTACAATAAGTTCATTTGTGTCATTGGATGAACATTTAGGTCATTTTCGTCCTCCCTAGTCTTATTCTTGTCCAATTAGGGTTTTTATGCAAACTTGTGCATCCAATAGGTGTGTTTGTGTCATTGGATGAACATTTAGGTCATTTTCGTCCTTCCTATGCTTATTCTTGTCCAATTAGGGTTTTTAACCAATCTTGTGCATACAATAAGTTCATTTGTGTCATTGGATGAACATTTAGGTCATTTTCGTCCTCCCTAGTCTTATTCTTGTCCAATTAGGGTTTTTATGCAATCATGTGCATCCAATAGGTGTCTTTGTGTCATTGGAGGAACATTTAGGTCATTTTCGTCCTCCCTAGTCTTATTTTTGTCCAATTAGGGTTTTTATGCAATCTTGTGCATCCAATTAGGGTTTTTAACCAATCTTGTGCATCCAATAAGTTCATTTGTGTCATTGGATTAACATTTAGGTCATTTTCGTCCTCCCTAGTCTTATTCTTGTCCAATTAGGGTTTTAAGCAATCTTGTGCATCCAATATGTGTGTTTTGTCATTGGACGAACATTTAGGTCATTTTCGTCCTCCCTAGGATTATTCTTGTCCAATTAGGGTTTTTAACCAATCTTGTGCATCCAATAAGTTCATTTGTGTCATTGGATGAACATTTAGGTCATTTTCATCCTCCCTATGCTTATTCTTGTCCAATTAGGGTTTTTAACCAATCTTGTGCATCCAATAAGTTCATTAGTGTCATTGGATGAACATTTAGGTCATTATCATCCTCCCTAGTCTTATTCTTGTCCAATTAGGGTTTTTATGCAATCTTGTGCATCCAATAGGTGTGTTTGTGTCATTGAACGAACATTTAGGTCATTTTCGTCCTCCCTTTGCTTATTCTTGTCCAATTAGGGTTTTTAACCAATCTTGTGCATCCAATAAGTTCATTTGTGTCATTGGATGAACATTTAGATCATTTTCGTCCTCCCTAGGCTTATTCTTGTCCAATTAGGGTTTTCAACCAATCTTGTGCATCCAATAAGTTCATTTGTGTCATTGGATGAACATTTAGGTCATTTTCGTCCTCCCTAGGCTTATTCTTGTCCAATAAGGGTTTTTAACCAATCTTGTGCATCCAATAAGTTCATTTGTGTCATTGGATGAACATTTAGGTCATTTTCGTCCTCCCTAGGCTTATTGTTGTCCAATTAGGGTTTTTAACCAATCTTGTGCATCCAATAGGTGTGTTTGTGTCATTGGATGAACATTTAGGTCATTTTCGTCCTCCCTAGTCTTATTCTTGTCCAATTAGGGTTTTAAGCCAATCTTGTGCATCCAATAGGTGTGTTTGTGTCATTTGATGATCATTTAGGTCATTTTCGTCCTCCCAAGGCTTATTCTTATCCAATTAGGGTTTTAAGCAATCTTGTGCATCCAATAAGTTCATTTGTGTCATTGGATTAAGATTTAAGTTATTTTCGTCCTCCCTAGGCTTATTCTTGTCCAATTAGGGTTTTTAACCAATCTTGTGCATCCAATAAGTTCATTTGTGTCATTGGATGAACATTTAGGTCATTTTCGTCCTCCCTAGGCTTATTCTTGTCCAATTAGGGTTTTTATGCAATCTTGTGCATCCAATAGGTGTGTTTGTGTCATTGGACGAACATTTAGGTCATTTTCGTCCTCCCTAGGCTTATTCTTGTATAATTAGGGTTTTTAACCAATCTTGTGCGTCCAATAAGTTCATTTGTGTTTGTGTCAATAGGTGTGAACATTTAGGTCATTTTCGTCCTCCCTAGGCTTATTCTTGTCCAATTAGGGTTTTTAACCAATCTTGTGCATCCAATAAGTTCATTTGTGTCATTGGATGAACATTTAGGTCATTTTCGTCCTCCCTAGGCTTATTCTTGTCCAATTAGGGTTTTTATGCAATCTTGTGCATCCAATAGGTGTGTTTGTGTCATTGGAGGAACATTTAGGTCATTTACGTCCTCCCTAGGCTTATTCTTGTCCAATTAGGGTTTTCAACCAATCTTGTGCATCCAATAAGTTCATTTGTGTCATTGGATGAACATTTAGGTCATTTTCGTCCTCCCTAGGCTTATTCTTGTCCAATTAGGGTTTTTAACCAATCTTGTGCATCCAATAAGTTCATTTGTGTCATTGGATGAACATTTAGGTCATTTTCGTCCTCCCTAGGCTTATTCTTGTCCAATTAGGGTTTTCAACAAATTTTGTGCATCCAATACGTTCATTTGTGTCATTGGATGAACATTTAGGTCATTTTCGTTCTCCCTAGGCTTATTCTTGTCCAATTAGGGTTTTTAACCAATCTTGTGCATCCAATAAGTTCATTTGTGTCATTGGATGAACATTTAGGTCATTTTCGTCCTCCCTAGGCTTATTCTTGTCCAATTAAAGTTTTTAACCAATCTTGTGCATCCAATAAGTTCATTTGTGTCATTGGATGAACATTTAGGTCATTTTCGTCCACCCTAGGCTTATTCTTGTCTAATTAGGGTTTTTAACCAATCTTGTGCATCCAACAAGTTCATTTGTGTCATTGGATGAACATTTAGGTCATTTTCGTCCTCCCTAGGCATATTCTTGTCCAATTAGGGTTTTTAACCAATCTTGTGCATCCAATAGGTGTATTTGTGTCATTGGACGAACATTTAGGTCATTTTCGTCCTCCCTAGGCTTATTCTTGTCCAATTAGGGTTTTTAACCAATCTTGTGCATCCAATAAGTTCATTTGTGTCATTGGATGAACATTTAGGTCATTTTCGTCCTCCCTAGGCTTATTCTTGTCCAATTAGGGTTTTTAACCAATCTTGTGCATCCAATAAGTTCATTTGTGTCATTGGATGATCATTTAGGTCATTTTCGTCCTCCCTAGTCTTATTCTTGTCCAATTAGGGTTTTAAGCAATCTTGTGCATCCAATATGTGTGTTTGTGTCATTGGATGAACATTTATGTCATGTTCTGCCTCCCTATGCTTATTCTTGTCCAATTAGGGTTTTTAACCAATCTTGTGCATCCAATAAGTTCATTTGTGTCATTGGATGAACATTTAGGTCATTTTCGTCCTCCCTAGGCTTATTCTTGTCCAATTAGGGTTTTTAACCAATCTTGTGCATCCAATAAGTTCATTTGTGTCATTGGATGAACATTTAGGTCATTTTCGTCCTCCCTAGGCTTATTCTTGTCCAGTTAGGGTTTTTAACCAACCTTGTGCATCCAATAAGTTCATTTGTGTCATTGGAGGAACATTTAGGTCATTTTTCGTCCTCCCTAGTCTTATTCTTGTCCAATTCGGGTTTTTATGCAATCTTGTACATCCATTAGGTGTGTTTGTGTCATTGGACGAACATTTAGGTCATTTTCGTCCTCCCTAGGCTTATTCTTGTCCAATTAGGGTTTTTAACCAATCTTGTGCATCCAATAAGTTCATTTGTGTCATTGGATGAACATTTAGGTCATTTTCGTCCTCCCTAGGCTTATTCTTGTCCAATTAGGGTTTTTAACCAATCTTGTGCATCCAATAGGTGTGTTTGTGTCATTGGATGAACATTTAGGTCATTTTCGTCCTCCCTAGGCTTATTCTTGTCCAATTAGGGTTTCTAACCAATCTTGTGCATCCAATAGGTGTGTTTGTGTCATTAGATTAACATTTAGGTCATTTTCGTCCTCCCTAGGCTTATTCTTGTCCAATTAGGGTTTTTAACCAATCTTGTGCATCCAATAAGTTCATTTGTGTCATTGGATGAACATTTAGGTCATTTTCATCCTCCCTAGGCTTGTTCTTGTCCAATTAGGGTTTTTATGCAATCTTGTGCATCCTATAGGTGTGTTTGTGTCATTGTACGAACATTTAGGTCATTTTCGTCCTCCCTAGGCTTATTCTTGTCCAATTAGGCTTTTTAGGCAATCCTGTGCATCCAATAGGTGTGTTTGTGTCATTGGACGAACATTTAGGTCATTTTCGTCCTCCCTAGGCTTATTCTTGTCCAATTAGGGTTTTTAACCAATCTTGTGCATCCAATAAGTTCATTTGTGTCATTGGATGAACATTTAGGTCATTTTCGTCATCCCTAGTCTTATTCTTGTCCAATTAGGGTTTTAAGCAATCTTGTGCATCCAATATGTGTGTTTGTGTCATTGGATGAACATTTAGGTCATTTTCGTCCTCCCTATGCTTATTCTTGTCCAATTAGGGTTTTTATCCAATCTTGTGCATCCAATAAGTTCATTTGTGTCATTTGATGAACATTTAGGTCATTTACGTCCTCCCTAGGCTTATTCTTGTCCAATTAGGGTTTTAAGCAATCTTGTGCATCCAATATGTGTGTTTGTGTCATTGGATGAACATTTAGGTAATTTTTGACCTCCCTATGCTTATTCTTGTCCAATTAGGGTTTTTAACCAATCTTGTGCATACAATAAGTTCATTTGTGTCATTGGATGAACATTTAGGTCATTTTCGTCCTCCCTAGTCTTATTCTTGTCCAATTAGGGTTTTTATTCAATCTTGTGCATCCAATAGGTGTGTTTGTGTCATTGGAGGAATATTTAGGTTATTTTCGTCCTCCCTAGTCTTATTGTTGTCCAATTAGAGTTTTTATGCAATCTTGTGCATCCAATAGGTGTGTTTGTGTCATTGGAGGAACATTTAGGTCATTTTCGTCCTCCCTAGTCTTATTCTTGTCGAATTAGGGTTTTTATGCAATCTTGTGCATCCAATAGGCGTGTTTGTGTCATTGGAGGAACATTTAGGTCATTTTCGTCCTCCCTAGTCTTATTCTTGTCCAATTAGGGTTTTAAGCAATCTTGTGCATCCAATATGTGTGTTTGTGTCATTGGATGAACATTTAGGTCATTTTCGTCCTCCCTAGTCTTATTCTTGTCCAATTAGGGTTTTAAGCAATCTTGTGCATCCAATATGTGTGTTTGTGTCATTGGATGAACATTTAGGTAATTTTCATCCTCCCTATGCTTATTCTTGTCCAATTAGGGTTTTTAACCAATCTTGTGCTTACAATAAGTTCATTTGTGTCATGGGATGAACATTTAGGTCATTTTCGTCCTCCCTAGTCTTATTCTTGTCCAATTAGGGTTTTTATGCAAACTTGTGAATCCAATAGGTGTGTTTGTGTCATTGGATGAACATTTAGGTCATTTTCGTCCTTCCTATGCTTATTCTTGTCCAATTAGGGTTTTTAACCAATCTTGTGCATACAATAAGTTCATTTGTGTCATTGGATGAACATTTAGGTCATTTTCGTCCTCCCTAGTCTTATTCTTGTCCAATTAGGGTTTTTATGCAATCTTGTGCATCCAATAGGTGTCTTTGTGTCATTGGAGGAACATTTAGGTCATTTTCGTCCTCCCTAGTCTTATTTTTGTCCAATTAGGGTTTTTATGCAATCTTGTGCATCCAATAGGTGTGTTTGTGTCATTGGACGAACATTTAGGTCATTTTCTTCCTCCCTAGGCTTATTCTTGTCCAATTAGGGATTTTAACCAATCTTGTGCATCCAATAAGTTCATTTGTGTCATTGGATTAACATTTAGGTCATTTTCGTCCTCCCTAGTCTTATTCTTGTCCAATTAGGGTTTTAAGCAATCTTGTGCATCCAATATGTGTGTTTTGTCATTGGACGAACATTTAGGTCATTTTTGTCCTCCCTAGGCTTATTCTTGTCCAATTAGGGTTTTTAACCAATCTTGTGCATCCAATAAGTTCATTGGTGTCATTGGATGAACATTTCGGTCATTTTCATCCTCCCTATGCTTATTCTTGTCCAATTAGGGTTTTAACCAATCTTGTGCATCCAATAAGTTCATTAGTGTCATTGGATGAACATTTAGGTCATTATCATCCTCCCTAGTCTTATTCTTGTCCAATTAGGGTTTTTATGCAATCTTGTGCATCCAATAGGTGTGTTTGTGACATTGAACGAACATTTAGGTTATTTTCGTCCTCCCTTTGCTTATTCTTGTCCAATTAGGGTTTTTAACCAATCTTGTGCATCCAATAAGTTCATTTGTGTCATTGGATGAACATTTAGGTCATTTTCGTCCTCCCTAGGCTTATTGTTGTCCAATTAGGGTTTTCAACCAATCTTGTGCATCCAATAAGTTCATTTGTGTCATTGGATGAACATTTAGGTCATTTTCGTCCTCCCTAGGCTTATTCTTGTCCTATTAGGGTTTTTAACCAATCTTGTGCATCCAATAAGTTCATTTGTGTCATTGGATGAACATTTAGGTCATTTTCGTCCTCCCTAGTCTTATTCTTGTCGAATTAGGGTTTTTATGCAATCTTGTGCATCCAATAGGTGTGTTTGTGTCATTGGAGGAACATTTAGGTCATTTTCGTCCTCCATAGTTTTATTCTTATCCAATTAGGGTTTTTATGCAAGCTTGTGGATCCAATAGGTGTGTTTGTGTCATTGGACGAACATTTAGGTCATTTTCGTCCTCCCTAGGCTTATTCTTGTCCAATTAGGGTTTTTAACCAATCTTGTGCATCCAATAAGTTCATTTGTGTCATTGGATGAACATTTAGGTCATTTTCGTCCTCCCTAGGCTTATTCTTGTCCAATTAGGGTTTTTAACCAATCTTGTGCATCCAATAAGTTCATTTGTGTCATTGGATGAACATTTAGGTCATTTTCGTCCTCCCTAGGCTTATTCTTGTCCAATTAGGGTTTTTATGCAATCTTGTGCATCCAATAGGTGTGTTTGTGTCATTGGACGAACATTTAGGTCATTTTCGTCATCCCAAAGCTTATTCTTGTCCAATTAGGGTTTTTATGCAATCTTGTGCATCCAATTGGTGTGTTTGTGTCATTGGACGAACATTTAGGTCATTTTCGTCCTCCCTAGGCTTATTCTTGTTCAATTAGGGTTTTTAACTAACCTTGTGCATCCAATAAATTTATTTGTGTCATTGGATGAACATTTAGGTCATTTTCGTCCTCCCTAGGCTTATTCTTGTCCAATTAGGGTTTTCAACCAATCTTGTGCATCCAATAAGTTCATTTGTGTCATTGGATGAACATTTAGGTCATTTTCGTCCTCCCTAGGCTTATTTTTGTCCAATTATGGTTTTTAACCAATCTTGTGTATCTCCCTAGTTCATTTGTGTCATTGGATGAACATTTAAGTCGTTTTCGTCCTCCCTAGTCTTATTCTTGTCCAATTAGGGTTTTTATGCAAACTTGTGCATCCAATAGGTGTGTTTGTGTCATTGGATGAACATTTAGGTCATTTTCGTCCTTACTATGCTTATTCTTGTCCAATTAGGGTTTTTAACCAATCTTGTGCATACAATAAGTTCATTTGTGTCATTGGATGAACATTTAGGTCATTTTCGTCCTCCCTAGTCTTATTCTTGTCCAATTAGGGTTTTTATGCAATCTTGTGCATCCAATAGGTGTCTTTGTGTCATTGGAGGAACATTTAGGTCATTTTCGTCCTCCCTAGTCTTATTTTTGTCCAATATGGGTTTTTATGCAATCTTGTACATCCAATAGGTGTGTTTGTGTTATTGGACGAACATTTAGGTCATTTTCGTCCTCCCTAGGCTTATTCTTGTCCAATTAGGGTTTTTAACCAATCTTGTGCATCCAATAAGTTCATTTGTGTCATTGGATGAACATTTAGGTCATTTTTGTCCTCCCTAGGCTTATTATTGTCCAATTAGGGTTTTTAACCAATCTGGTGCATCCAATAAGTTCATTTGTGTCATTGGATGAACATTTAGGTCATTTTCGTCCTCCCTAGGCTTATTCTTGTCCAATTAGGGTTTTTAACCAATCTTGTGCATCCAATAAGTTCATTTGTGTCATTGGATGAACATTTAGGTCATTTTCGTCCTCCCTAGGCTTATTCTTGTCCAATTAGGGTTTTTAACCAATCTTGTGCATCCAATAAGTTCATTTGTGTCATCGGTTGAACATTTAGGTCATTTTCGTCCTCCCTAGGCTTATTCTTGTCCAATTAGGGTTTTTAACCAACCTTGTGCATCCAATAAGTTCATTTGTGTCATTGGTGGAACATTTAGGTCATTTACGTCCTCCCTAGTCTTATTCTTGTCCAATTAGGGTTTTTATGCAATCTTGTGCATCCAATAGGTGTGTTTGTGTCATTGGACGAACATTTAGGTCATTTTCGTCCTCCCTAGGCTTATTCTTGTCCAATTAGGGTTTTTAACCAATCTTGTGCATCCAATAAGTTCATTTGTGTCATTGGATGAACATTTAGGTCATTTTCGTCATCCCTAGTTTTATTCTTGTCCAATTTGGGTTTTAAGCAATCTTCTGCATCCAATATGTGTGTTTGTGTCATTGGATGAACATTTAGGTCATTTTCGTCCTCCCTATGCTAATTCTTGTCCAATTATGGTTTTTAACCAATCTTGTGCATCCAATAAGTTCATTTGTGTCATTGGATGAACATTTAGGTCATTTACGTCCTCCCTAGGCTTATTCTTGTCCAATTAGGGTTTTTAACCAATCTTGTGCATCCAATAAGTTCATTTGTGTCATTGGATGAACATTTAGGTCATTTTCGTCCTCCCTAGTTTTATTCTTGTCGAATTAGGGTTTTTATGCAATCTTGTGCATCCAATAGGTGTGTTTGTGTCATTGGATGAACATTTAGGTCATTTACGTCCTCCCTAGGCTTATTCTTGTCCAATTAGGGTTTTTAACCAATCTTGTGCATCCAATAAGTTCATTTGTGTCATTGGATGAACATTTAGGTCATTTTCATCCTCCCTAGGCTTGTTCTTATCCAATTAGGGTTTTTATGCAATCTTGTGCATCCTATAGGTGTGTTTGTGTCATTGTACGAACATTTAGGTCATTTTCGTCCTCCCTAGGCTTATTCTTGTCCAATTAGGGTTTTTAGGCAATCCTGTGCATCCAATAGGTGTGTTTGTGTCATTGGACGAACATTTAGGTCATTTTCGTCCTCCCTAGGCTTATTCTTGTCCAATTAGGGTTTTTAACCAATCTTGTGCATCCAATAAGTTCATTTGTGTCATTGGATGAACATTTAGGTCATTTTCGTCATCCCTCGTCTTATTCTTGTCCAATTAGGGTTTTTATGCAATCTTGTGCATCCAATAGGTGTGTTTGTGTCATTGGACGAACATTTAGGTCATTTTCGTCCTCCCTAGGCTTATTCTTGTCCAATTAGGGTTTTTAACCAATCTTGTGCATCCAATAAGTTCAATTGTGTCATTGGATGAACATTTAGGTCATTTTCGTCCTCCCAAGTCTTATTCTTGTCCAATTAGGGTTTTTATGCAATCTTGTGCATCCAATAGGTGTGTTTGTGTCATTGGAGGAACATTTAGGTCATTTTCGTCCTCCCTAGTCTTATTCTTGTCCAATTAGGGATTTTATGCAATCTTGTGCATCCAATAGGTGTGTTTGTGTCATTAGACGAACATTTAGGTCATTTGCGTCCTCCCTAGGCTTATTCTTGTCCAATTAGGGTTTTTAACCAATCTTGTGCATCCAATAAGTTCATTTGTGTCATTGGATGAACATTTAGGTCATTTTCGTCCTCCCTAGGCTTATTCTTGTCCAATTAGGGTTTTTAAGCAATCGTGTGCATCCAATAAGTTCATTTGTGTCATTGGATGAACATTTAGGTCATTTTCGTCCTCCCTAGGCTTATTCTTGTCCAATTAGGGTTTTTAACCAATCTTGTGCATCCAATAAGTTCATTTGTGTCATTGGATGAACATTTAGGTCATTTTCGTCCTCCCTAGTCTTATTCTTGTCCAATTAGGGTTTTAAGCAATCTTGTGGATCCAATAAGTTCATTTGTGTTATTGGATGAACATTTAGGTCATTTTCGTCCTCCCTAGTCTTATTCTTGTCGAATTAGGGTTTTTATGCAATCTTGTGCATCCAATAGGTGTGTTTGTGTCATTGGAGGAACATTTAGGTCATTTTCGTCCTCCCTAGTCTTATTCTTGTCTAATTAGGGTTTTTATGCAATCTTGTGCATCCAATAGGTGTGTTTGTGTCATTGGACGAACATTTAGGTCATTTTCGTCCTCCCTAGGCTTATTCTTGTCCAATTAGGGTTTTTAACCAATCTTGTGCATCCAATAAGTTCATTTGTGTCATTGGATGAACATTTAGGTCATTTTCGTCATCCCTAGTCTTATTCTTGTCCAATTAGGGTTTTAAGCAATCTTGTGCATCCAATATGTGTGTTTGTGTCATTGGATGAACATTTAGGTCATTTTCGTCCTCCCTATGCTTATTCTTGTCCAATTAGGCTTTTTAACCAATCTTGTGCATCCAATAAGTTCATTTGTGTCATTGGATGAACATTTAGGTCATTTACGTCCTCCCTAGGCTTATTCTTGTCCAATTAGGGTTTTTAACCAATCTTGTGCATCCAATAAGTTCATTTGTGTCATTGAATGAACATTTAGGTCATTTTCGTCCTCCCTAGGCATGTTCTTGTCCAATTAGGGTTTTTAACCAATCTTGTGCATCCAATAAGTTCATTTGTGTCATTGGATGAACATTTAGGTCATTTTCGTCCTCCCTAGGCTTATTCTTGTCCAATTAGGGTTTTTAACCAATCTTGTGCATCCAATAAGTTCATTTGTGTCATTGGATGAACATTTAGGTCATTTTCGTCCTCCCTAGGCTTATTCTTGTCCAATTAGGGTTTTTAACGAATCTTGTGCATCCTATAAGTTCATTTGTGTCATTAGACGAACATTTATGTCATTTTCGTCCTCCCTAGGCTTATTCTTGTCCAATTAGGGTTTTTAACCAATCTTGTGCATCCAATAAGTTCATTTGTGTCATTGGATGAACATTTAGGTCATTTTCGTCCTCCCTAGGCTTATTCTTGTCCAATTAGGAGTTTTAACCAATCTTGTGCATCCAATAAGTTCATTTGTGTCATTGGATGAACATTTAGGTCATTTTCGTCCTCCCTAGGCTTATTCTTGTCCAATTATGGTTTTCAACCAATCTTGTGCATCCAATAAGTTCATTTGTGTCATTGGATGAACATTTAGGTCATTTTCGTCCTCCCTAGGCTTATTCTTGTCCAATTAGGGTTTTTAACCAATCTTGTGCATCCAATAAGTTCATTTGTGTCATTGGATGAACATTTAGGTCATTTTCGTCCTCCCTAGGCTTATTCTTGTCCAATTAGGGTTTTTAACCAATCTTGTGCATCCAATAAGTTCATTTGTGTCATTGGAGGAACATTTAGGTCATTTTCGTCCTCCCTTGTCTTATCCTTGTCCAATTATGGTTTTTATGCAATCTTGTGCATCCAATTGGTGTGTTTGTGTCATTGGAGGAACATTTAGGTCATTTTCGTGCTCCCTAGGCTTATTCTTGTCCAATTAGGGATTTCAACCAATCTTGTGCATCCAATAAGTTCATTTGTGTCATTGGATGAACATTTAGGTCATTTTCGTCCTCCCTAGGCTTATTCTTGTCCAATTAGGGTTTTTAACCAATCTTGTGCATCCAATAAGTTCATTTGTGTCATTGGATGAACATTTAGGTCATTTTCTTCCTCCCTAGGCTTATTCTTGTCCAATTAGGGTTTTTAACCAATCTTGTGCATCCAATAGGTGTGTTTGTGTCATTGGACGAACATTTAGGTCATTTTCGTCCTCCCTAGGCTAATTCTTGTCCAATTAGGGTTTTTAACCAATCTTGTGCATCCAATAAGTTCATTTGTGTCATTGGATGAACATTTAGGTCATTTTCGTCCTCCCTAGGCTTATTCTTGTCCAATTAGGGTTTTTAACCAATCTTGTGCATCCAATAAGTTCATTTGTGTCATTGGATGAACATTTAGGTCATTTTCGTCCTCCCTAGGCTTATTCTTGTCCAATTAGGGTTTTAAACCAATCTTGTGCATCCGATAAATTCATCTGTGTCATTGGATGAACATTTAGGTCATTTTTGTCCTCCCTAGTCTTATTCTTGTCGAATTAGGGTTTTTATGCAATCTTGTGCATCCAATAGGTGTGTTTGTGTCATTGGAGGAACATTTAGGTCATTTTCGTCCTCCCTAGTCTTATTCTTGTCCAATAAGGTTTTTTATGTAATTTTGTGCATCCAATAGGTGTGTTTGTGTCATTGGACGAACATTTAGGTCATTTTCGTCCTCCCTAGGCTTATTCTTGTCCAATTAGGGTTTTTAACCAATCTTGTGCATCCAATAAGTTCATTTGTGTCATTGGATGAACATTTAGGTCATTTTCTTCCTCCCTAGTCTTATTCTTGTCCAATTAGGGTTTTTATGCAATCTTGTGCATCCAATAGGTGTGTTTGTGTCATTGGACGAACTTTTAGGTCATTTTCGTCCTCCCTAGGCTTATTCTTGTCCAATTAGGGCTTTTAACCAATCTTGTGCATCCAATAAGTTCATTTGTATCATTCGATGAATATTTAGGTCATTTTCGTCCTCCCTAGTCTTATTCTTGTCCAATTAGGGTTTTAAGCAATCTTGTGCATCCAATATGTGTGTTTGTGTCATTGGATGAACATTTAGGTAATTTTCGTCCTCCCTATGCTTATTCTTGTCCAATTAGGGTTTTTAACCAATCTTGTGCATACAATAAGTTCATTTGTGTCATTGGATGAACATTTAGGTCATTTTCGTCCTCCCTAGTCTTATTCTTGTCCAATTAGGGTTTTTATGCAAACTTGTGCATCCAATAGGTGTGTTTGTGTCATTGGATGAACATTTAGGTCATTTTCGTCCTTCCTATGCTTATTCTTGTCCAATTAGGGTTTTTAACCAATCTTGTGCATACAATAAGTTCATTTGTGTCATTGGATGAACATTTAGGTCATTTTCGTCCTTCTTATGCTTATTCTTGTCCAATTAGGGTTTTTAACCAATCTTGTGCATACAATAAGTTCATTTGTGTCATTGGATGAACATTTAGGTCATTTTCGTCCTCCCTAGTCTTATTCTTGTCCAAATAGGGTTTTTATGCAATCTTGTGCATCCAATAGGTGTCTTTGTGTCATTGGAGGAACATTTAGGTCATTTTCGTCCTCCCTAGTCTTATTTTTGTCCAATTAGGGTTTTTATGCAATCTTGTGCATCCAATAGGTGTGTTTGTGTCATTGGACGAACATTTAGGTCATTTTCTTCCTCCCTAGGCTTATTCTTGTCCAATTAGGGTTTTCAACCAATCTTGTGCATCCAATAAGTTCATTTGTGTCATTGGATGAAAATTTAGGTTATTTTCGTCCTCCCTAGGCTTATTCTTGTCCTATTAGGGTTTTTAACCAATCTTGTGCATCCAATAAGTTCATTTGTGTCATTGGATGAACATTTTGGTCATTTTCGTCCTCCCTAGGCTTATTCTTGTCCAATTAGGGTTTTCAACCAATCTTGTCCATCCAATAACTTCATTTGTGTCATTGGATGAACATTTAGGTCATTTTCGTCCTCCCTAGGCTTATTCTTGTCCAATTATGGTTTTTAACCAATCTTGTGCATCCAATAAGTTCATTTGTGTCATTGGATGAACATTTAGGTCATTTTCGTCCTCCCTAGTCTTATTCTTGTCCAATTAAGGTTTTTATGCAATCTTGTGCATCCAATAGGTGAGTTTGTGTCATTGGACGAACATTTAGGTCATTTTCGTCCTCCCTAGGCTTATTCTTGTCCAATTAGGGTTTTTATGCAATCTTGTGCATCCAATAGGTGTGTTTGTGTCATTGGACGAACATTTAGGTCATTTTCGTCCTCCCTAGGCTTGTTCTTGTCCAATTAGGGTTTTCAACCAATCTTGTGCATCCAATAAGTTCATTTGTGTCATTGGATGAACATTTAGGTCATTTTCGTCCTCCCTAGGCTTATTCTTGTCCAATTAGGGTTTTCAACCAATCTTGTGCATCCAATAAGTTCATTTGTGTCATTGGATGAACATTTAGGTCATTTTCGTCCTCCCTAGGCTTATTCTTGTCCAATTATGGTTTTTAACCAATCTTGTGCATCCAATAAGTTCATTTGTGTCATTGGATGAATATTTAGGTCATTTTCGTCCTCCCTAGTCTTATTCTTGTCCAATTAGGGTTTTAAGCAATCTTGTGCATCCAATATGTGTGTTTGTGTCATTGGATGAACATTTAGGTCATTTTCGTTCTCCCTATGCTTATTCTTGTCCAATTAGAGTTTTTAACCAATCTTGTGCATACAATAAGTTCATTTGTGTCATTGGATGAACATTTAGGTCATTTTCGTCCTCCCTAGGCTTATTCTTGTCCAATTAGGGTTTTTAGCCAATCTTGTGCATCCAATAAGTTCATTTGTGTCATTGGATGAACATTTAGGCCATTTTCGTCCTCCCTAGGCTTATTCTTGTCCAATTAGGGTTTTTAGCCAATCTTGTGCATCCAATAAGTTCATTTGTGTCATTGGAGGAACATTTAGGTCATTTTCGTCCTCCCTAGTCTTATTCTTGTCCAATTAGGGTTTTTATGCAATCTTGTGCATCCAATTGGTGTGTTTGTGTCATTGGAGGAACATTTAGGTCATTTTCGTGCTCCCTAGGCTTATTCTTGTCCAATTAGGGTTTTCAACCAATCTTGTGCATCCAATAAGTTCATTTGTGTCATTGGATGAACATTTAGGTCATTTTCGTCCTCCCTAGGCTTATTCTTGTCCAATTATGGTTTTCAACCAATCTTGTGCATCCAATAAGTTCATTTGTGTCATTGGAGGAACATTTAGGTCATTTTCGTCCTCCCTAGTCTTATTCTTGTCCAATTAGGGTTTTAAGCAATCTTGTGCATCCAATATGTGTGTTTGTGTCATTGGATGAACATTTAGGTCATTTTCGTTCTCCCTATGCTTATTCTTGTCCAATTAGGGTTTTTAACCAATCTTGTGCATACAATAAGTTCATTTGTGTCATTTGATGAACATTTAGGTCGTTTTCGTCCTCCCTAGTCTTATTCTTGTCCAATTAGGGTTTTTATGCAATCTTGTGCATCCAATAGGTGTGTTTGTGTCATTG
This sequence comes from Cicer pinnatifidum, assembly GCA_037974775.1. Lineage (NCBI taxonomy): Eukaryota > Viridiplantae > Streptophyta > Magnoliopsida > Fabales > Fabaceae > Cicer > Cicer pinnatifidum. The sequence goes on along the minus strand of JBBPBR010000581.1, from coordinate 268,320 downwards.
GAGGAACATTTAGGTCATTTTCGTGCTCCCTAGGCTTATTCTTGTCCAATTAGGGTTTTCAACCAATCTTGTGCATCCAATAAGTTCATTTGTGTCATTGGATGAACATTTAGGTCATTTTCGTCCTCCCTAGGCTTATTCTTGTCCAATTATGGTTTTCAACCAATCTTGTGCATCCAATAAGTTCATTTGTGTCATTGGATGAACATTTAGGTCATTTTCGTCCTCCCTAGGCTTATTCTTGTCCAATTAGGGTTTTTAACCAATCTTGTGCATCCAATAAGTTCATTTGTGTCATTGGAGGAACATTTAGGTCATTTTCGTCCTCCCTTGTCTTATCCTTGTCCAATTAGGGTTTTTATGCAATCTTGTGCATCCAATTGGTGTGTTTGTGTCATTGGAGGAACATTTAGGTCATTTTCGTGCTCCCTAGGCTTATTCTTGTCCAATTAGGGTTTTCAACCAATCTTGTGCATCCAATAAGTTCATTTGTGTCATTGGATGAACATTTAGGTCATTTTCGTCCTCCCTAGGCTTATTCTTGTCCAATTATGGTTTTAAACCAATCTTGTGCATCCAATAAGTTCATTTGTGTCATTGGATGAACATTTAGGTCATTTTCGTCCTCCCTAGGCTTAATCTTTTCCAATTAGGGTTTTTAACCAATCTTGTGCATCCAATAAGTTCATTTGTGTCATTGGACGAACATTTAGGTCATTTTTGTCCTCCCTAGGCTTATTCTTGTCCAATTAGGGTTTTTAAACCAATCTTGTGCATCCAATAAGTTCATTTGTGTCATTGGATGAACATTTAGGTCATTTTCGTCCTCCCTAGGCTTATTCTTGTCCAATTAGGGTTTTTATGCAATCTTGTGCATCCAATAGGTGTGTTTGTGTCATTGGACAAACATTTAGCTCATTTTCGTCCTCCCTAGGCTTATTCTTGTCCAATTAGGGTTTTTAACCAATCTTGTGCATCCAATAAGTTCATTTGTGTCATTGGATGAACATTTAGGTCATTTTCGTCCTCCCTAGTCTTATTCTTGTCCAATTAGGGTTTTTATGCAATCTTGTGCATCCAATAGGTGTGTTTGTGTCATTGGAGGAACATTTAGGTCATTTTCGTCCTCCCTAGACTTATTCTTCTCCAATTAGGGTTTTAACCAATCTTGTGCATCCAATAAGTTCATTTGTGTCATTGGATGAACATTTAGGTCATTTTCGTCCTCCCTAGGCTTATTCTTGTCCAATTAGGGTTTTCAACCAATCTTGTGCATCCAATAAGTTCATTTGTGTCATTGGACGAACATTTAGGTCATTTTCGTCCTCCCTAAGCTTATTCTTGTCGAATTAGGGTTTTTAACCAATCTTGTGCATCCAATAAGTTCATTTGTGTCATTGGATGAACATTTAGGTCATTTTCGTCCTCCCTAGGCTTATTCTTGTCCAATTAGGGTTTTCAACCAATCTTGTGCATCCAATAAGTTCATTTGTGTCATTGGATGAACGTTTAGGTCATTTTCGTCCTCCCTAGGCTTATTCTTGTCCAATTAGGGTTTTCAACCAATCTTGTGCATCCAATAAGTTCATTTGTGTCATTGGATGAACATTTAGGTCATTTTCGTCCTCCCTAGGCTTATTCTTGTCCAATTAGGGTTTATAACCAATCTTGTGCATCCAATAAGTTCATTTGTGTCATTGGATGAACATTTAGGTCATTTTCGTCCTCCCTAGTCTTATTCTTGTCCAATTAGGGTTTTAAGCAATCTTGTGCATCCAATATGTGTGTTTGTGTCATTTGATGAACATTTAGGTAATTTTCGTCCTCCCTATGCTTATTCTTGTCCAATTAGGGTTTTTTAACCAATCTTGTGCATACAATAAGTTCATTTGTGTCATTGGATGAACATTTAGGTCATTTTCGTCCTCCCTAGGCTTATTCTTGTCCAATTAGGGTTTTTAACCAATCTTGTGCATCCAATAAGTTCATTTGTGTCATTGGATGAACATTTAGGTCATTTTCGTCCTCCCTAGTCTTATTCTTGTCCAATTAGGGTTTTTATGCAATCTTGTGCATCCAATAGGTGTGTTTGTGTCATTGGAGGAACATTTAGGTCATTTTCGTCCTCCCTAGTCTTATTCTTGTCCAATTAGGGATTTTATGCAATCTTGTGCATCCAATAGGTGTGTTTGTGTCATTGGACAAACATTTAGGTCATTTTCGTCCTCCCTAACCTTATTCTTGTCCAATTAGGGTTTTTAACCAATCTTGTGCATCCAATAAGTTCATTTGTGTCATTGGATGAACATTTTGGTCATTTTCGTCCTCCCTAGGCTTATTCTTGTCCAATTAGGGTTTTTAACCAATCTTGTGCATCCAATAAGTTCATTTGTGTCATTGGATGAACATTTAGGTCATTTTCGTCCTCCCTAGGCTTATTCTTGTCCAATTAGGGTTTTTAACCAATCTTGTGCATCCAATAAGTTCATTTGTGTCATTGGATGAACATTTAGGTCATTTTCGTCCTCCTTAGGTTTATTCTTGTCCAATTAGGGTTTTTAACCAATCTTGTGCATCCAATAGGTGTATTTGTGTCATTGGATGAACATTTAGGTCATTTTCGTCCTCCCTAGGCTTATTCTTGTCCAATTAGGGTTTTTATGCAATCTTGTGCATCCAATAAGTTCATTTGTGTCATTGGATGAACATTTAGGTCATTTTCGTCCTCCCTAGGCTTATTCTTGTCCAATTAGGGTTTTCAACCAATCTTGTGCATCCAATAAGTTCATTTGTGTCATTGGACGAACATTTAGGTCATTTTCGTCCTACCTAGGCTTATTCTTGTCCAATTAGGGTTTTTATGCAATCTTGTGCATCCAATAAGTTCATTTGTGTCATTGGTTGAACATTTAGGTCATTTTCGTCCTCCCTAGGCTTATTCTTGTCCAATTAGGGTTTTTAACCAATCTTGTGCATCCAATAAGTTCATTTGTGTCACTGGACGAACATTTAGGTCATTTTCGTCCTCCCTAGGCTTATTCTTGTCCAATTAGGGATTTTATGCAATCTTGTGCATCCAATAAGTTCATTTGTGTCATTGGATGAACATTTAGGTCATTTTCGTCCTCCCTAGGCTTATTCTTGTCCAATTAGGGTTTTTAACCAATCTTGTGCATCCAATAAGTTCATTTGTGTCATTGGACGAACATTTAGGTCATTTTCGTTCTCCCTAGGCTCATTCTTGTCCAATTAGGGTTTTTAACCAACCTTGTGCATCCAATAAGTTCATTTGTGTCATTGGTTGAACATTTAGGTCATTTTCGTCCTCCCTAGGCTTATTCTTGTCCAATTAAGGTTTTTAATCAACCTTGTACATCCAATAAGTTCTTTTGTGTCATTGGAGGAACATTTAGGTCATTTTCGTCCTCCCTAGTCTAATTCTTGCCCAATTAGGGTTTTTATGCAATCTTGTGCATCCAATAGGTGTGTTGTTGTCATTGGATGAACATTTAGGTCATTTTCGTCCTCCCTAGGCTTATTCTTGTCCAATTAGGGTTTTTAACCAATCTTGTGCATCCAATAAGTTCATTTGTGTCATTGGATGAACATTTAGGTCATTTTCGTCCTCCCTAGGCTTATTCTTGTCCAATTAGGGTTTTTAACCAATCTTGTTCATCCAATAAGTTCATTTGTGTCATTGGATGAACATTTAGGTCATTTTCGTCCTCCCTTTGCTTATTCTTGTCCAATTAGGGTTTTTAACCAATCTTGTGCATCCAATAAGTTCATTTGTGTCATTGGATGAACATTTAGGTCATTTTCGTCCTCCCTAGGCTTATTCTTGTCCAATTAGGGTTTTCAACCAATCTTGTGCATCCAATAAGTTCATTTGTGTCATTGGATGAACATTTAGGTCATTTTCGTCCTCCCTAGGCTTATTCTTGTCCAATAAGGGTTTTTAACCAATCTTGTGCATCCAATAAGTTCATTTGTGTCATTGGATGAACATTTAGGTCATTTTCGTCCTCCCTAGGCTTATTGTTGTCCAATTAGGGTTTTCAACCAATCTTGTGCATCCAATAAGTTCATTTGTGTCATTGGATGAACATTTAGGTCATTTTCGTCCTCCCTAGGCTTATTCTTGTCCTAATAGGGTTTTTAACCAATCTTGTGCATCCAATAAGTTCATTTGTGTCATTGGATGAACATTTAGGTCATTTTCGTCCTCCCTAGTCTTATTCTTGTCCAATTAGGGTTTTTATGCAAACTTGTGCATCCAATAGGTGTGTTTGTGTCATTGGATGAACATTTAGGTCATTTTCGTCCTTCCTATGCTTATTCTTGTCCAATTAGGGTTTTTAACCAATCTTGTGCATACAATAAGTTCATTTGTGTCATTGGATGAACATTTAGGTCATTTTCGTCCTCCCTATTCTTATTCTTGTCCAATTAGGGTTTTAAGCAATCTTGTGCATCCAATAGGTGTCTTTGTGTCATTGGAGGAACATTTAGGTCATTTTCGTCCTCCCTAGTCTTATTTTTGTCCAATTAGGGTTTTTATGCAATCTTGTGCATCCAATAGGTGTGTTTGTGTCATTGGACGAACATTTAGGTCATTTTCTTCCTCCCTAGGCTTATTCTTGTCCAATTAGGGTTTTCAACCAATCTTGTGCATCCAATAAGTTCATTTGTGTCATTGGATGAACATTTAGGTTATTTTCGTCCTCCCTAGGCTTATTCTTGTCCTATTAGGGTTTTTAACCAATCTTGTGCATCCAATAAGTTCATTTGTGTCATTGGATGAACATTTTGGTCATTTTCGTCCTCCCTAGGCTTATTCTTGTCCAATTAGGGTTTTCAACCAATCTTGTGCATCCAATAAGTTCATTTGTGTCATTGGATGAACATTTAGGTCATTTTCGTCCTCCCTAGGCTTATTGTTGTCCAATTAGGGTTTTTAACCAATCTTGTGCATCCAATAAGTTCATTTGTGTCATTGGACGAACATTTAGGTCATTTTCGTCCTCCCTAGGCTTATTCTTGTCCAATTAGGGTTTTTAACCAATCTTGTGCATCCAATAAGTTCAGTTGTGTCATTGGATGAACATTTAGGTCATTTTCGTCCTCCCTAGTCTTATTCTTGTCCAATTAGGGTTTTTATGCAATCTTGTGCATCCAATAGGTGTGTTTGTGTCATTGGACGAACATTTAGGTCATTTTCGACCTCCCTAGTCTTATTCTTGTCCAATTAGGGATTTTATGCAATCTTGTTCATCCAATAGGTGTGTTTGTGTTATTGGACGAACATTTAGGTCATTTTCGTCCTCCCTAGGCTTATTCTTGTCCAATTAGGGTTTTTAACCAATCTTGTGCATCCAATAAGTTCATTTGTGTCATTGGATGAACATTTAGGTCATTTTCGTCCTCCCTAGGCTTATTCTTGTCCAATTAGGGTTTTCAACCAATCTTGTGCATCCAATAAGTTCATTTGTGTCATTGGACGAACATTTAGGTCATTTTCGTTCTCCCTAGGCTTATTCTTGTCCAATTAGGGTTTTTAACCAATCTTGTGCATCCAATAAGTTCATTTGTGTCATTGGATGAACATTTAGGTCATTTTCGTCCTCCCTAGGCTTATTGTTGTCCAATTAGGGTTTTCAACCAATCTTGTGCATCCAATAAGTTCATTTGTGTCATTGGATGAACATTTAGGTCATTTTCGTCCTCCCTAGGCTTATTCTTGTCCTATTAGGGTTTTTAACCAATCTTGTGCATCCAATAAGTTCATTTTTGTCATTGGATGAACATTTAGGTCATTTTCGTCCTCCCTAGGCTTATTCTTGTCCAATTAGGGTTTTCAACCAATCTTGTGCATCCAATAAGCTCATTTGTGTCATTGGATGAACATTTAGGTCATTTTCGTCCTCCCTAGGCTTATTCTTGTCCAATTATGGTTTTTAACCAATCTTGTGCATCCAATAAGTTCATTTGTGTCATTGGATGAACATTTAGGTCATTTTCGTCCTCCCTAGTCTTATTCTTGTCCAATTAGGGTTTTTATGCAAACTTGTGCATCCAATAGGTGTGTTTGTGTCATTGGATGAACATTTAGGTCATTTTCGTCCTTCCTATACTTATTCTTGTCCAATTAGGGTTTTTAACCAATCTTGTGCATACAATAAGTTCATTTGTGTCATTGGATGAACATTTAGGTCATTTTCGTCCTCCCTATTCTTATTCTTGTCCAATTAGGGTTTTTATGCAATCTTGTGCATCCAATAGGTGTCTTTGTGTCATTGGAGGAACATTTAGGTCATTTTCGTCCTCCCTAGTCTTATTTTTGTCCAATTAGGGTTTTTATGCAATCTTGTGCATCCAATAGGTGTGTTTGTGTCATTGGACGAACATTTAGGTCATTTTCTTCCTCCCTAGGCTTATTCTTGTCCAATTAGGGTTTTTAACCAATCTTGTGCATCCAATAGGTGTGTTTGTGTCATTGGAGGAACATTTAGGTCATTTTCGTCCTCCCTAGTCTTATTCTTGTCCAATTATGGTTTTTATGCAATCTTGTGCATCCAATAGGTGTGTTTGTGTCATTGGAGGAACATTTAGGTCATTTTCGTCCTCCCTAGTCTTATTCTTGTCCAATTAGGGTTTTTATGCAATCTTGTGTATCCAATAGGTGTGCTTGTCTCATTGGACGAACATTTAGGTCATTTTCGTCATCCCTAGGCTTATTCTTGTCCAATTAGGGTTTTTAACCAATCTTGTGCATCCAATAAGTTCATTTGTGTCATTGGATGAACATTTAGGTCATTTTCGTCCTCCCTAGTCTTATTCTTGTCCAATTAGGGTTTTTATGCAATCTTGTGCATCCAATAGGTGTGTTTGTGTCATTGGACGAACATTTAGGTCATTTTCGTCCTCCCTAGGCTTATTCTTGTCCAATTAGGGTTTTTAACCAATCTTGTACATCCAATAAGTTCATTTGTTTCATTGGATGAACATTTAGGTCATTTTCGTCCTCCCTAGGCTTATTCTTGTCCAACTAGGGTTTTTAACCAATCTTGTGCATCCAATAAGTTCATTTGTGTCATTGGATGAACATTTAGGTCATTTTCGTCCTCCCTAGGCTTATTCTTGTCCAATTAGGGTTTTCAACCAATCTTGTGCATCCAATAAGTTCATTTGTGTCATTGGATGAACATTTAGGTCATTTTCGTCCTCCCTAGATTTATTCTTGTCCAATTGGGGTTTTTAACCAATCTTGTGCATCCAATAAGTTCATTTGTGTCATTGGATGAACATTTAGGTCATTTTCGTCCTCCCTAGTCTTATTCTTGTCGAATTAGGGTTTTTATGCAATCTTGTGCATCCAATAGGTGTCTTTGTGTCATTGGAGGAACATTTAGGTCATTTTCGTCCTCCCTAGTCTTATTCTTATCCAATTAGGGTTTTTATGCAATCTTGTTCATCAAATAGGTGTGTTTGTGTCATTGGACGAACATTTAGGTCATTTTCGTCCTCCCTAGGCTTATTCTTGTCCAATTAGGGTTTTTAACCAATCTTGTGCATCCAATAAGTTCATTTGTGTCATTGGATGAACATTTAGGTCATTTTCGTCCTCCCTAGTCTTATTCTTGTCCAATTAGGGTTTTTAACCAACCTTGTGCATCCAATAAGTTCATTTGTGTCATTCGATGAACATTTAGGTCATTTTCGTCCTCCCTAGTCTTATTCTTGTCCAATTAGGGTTTTAAGCAATCTTGTGCATCCAATATGTGTGTTTGTGTCATTGGATGAACATTTAGGTAATTTTCGTCCTCCCTATGCTTATTCTTGTCCAATTAGGGTTTTTAACCAATCTTGTGCTTACAATAAGTTCATTTGTGTCATTGGATGAACATTTAGGTCATTTTCGTCCTCCCTAGTCTTATTCTTGTCCAATTAGGGTTTTAAGCAATCTTGTGCATCCAATAGGTGTGTTTGTGTCATTGGACGAACATTTAGGTCATTTTCGTCCTTCCTATGCTTATTCTTGTCCAATTAGGGTTTTTAACCAATCTTGTGCGTCCAATAGGTGCGTTTGTGTCATTGGACGAACATTTAGGTCATTTTCTTCCTCCCTAGGCTTATTCTTGTCCAATTAGGGTTTTTAACCAATCTTGTGCATCCAATAAGTTCATTTGTGTCATTGGATTAACATTTAGGTCATTTTCGTCCTCCCTAGTCTTATTCTTGTCCAATTAGGGTTTTAAGCAATCTTGTGCATCCAATATGTGTGTTTTGTCATTGGACGAACATTTAGGTCATTTTCGTCCTCCCTAGGCTTATTCTTGTCCAATTAGGGTTTTTAACCAGTCTTGTGCATCCAATAAGTTCATTTGTGTCATTGGATGAACATTTAGGTCATTTTCATCCTCCCTATGCTTATTCTTGTCCAATTAGGGTTTTTAACCAATCTTGTGCATCCAATAAGTTCATTAGTGTCATTGGATGAACATTTAGGTCATTATCATCCTCCCTAGTCTTATTCTTGTCCAATTAGGGTTTTTATGCAATCTTGTGCATCCAATAGGTGTGTTTGTGTCATTTAACGAACATTTAGGTCATTTTCGTCCTCCCTTTGCTTATTCTTGTCCAATTAGGGTTTTTAACCAATCTTGTGCATCCAATAAGTTCATTTGTGTCATTGGATGAACATTTAGGTCATTTTCGTCCTCCCTAGGCTTATTCTTGTCCAATTAGGGTTTTCAACCAATCTTGTGCATCCAATAAGTTCATTTGTGTCATTGGATGAACATTTAGGTCATTTTCGTCCTCCCTAGGCTTATTCTTGTCCAATAAGGGTTTTTAACCAATCTTGTGCATCCAATAAGTTCATTTGTGTCATTGGATGAACATTTAGGTCATTTTCGTCCTCCCTAGGCTTATTGTTGTCCAATTAGGGTTTTCAACCAATCTTGTGCATCCAATAAGTTCATTTGTGTCATTGGATGAACATTTAGGTCATTTTCGTCCTCCCTAGGCTTATTCTTGTCCTAATAGGGTTTTTAACCAATCTTGTGCATCCAATAAGTTCATTTGTGTCATTGGATGAACATTTAGGTCATTTTCGTCCTCCCTAGTCTTATTCTTGTCCAATTAGGGTTTTTATGCAAACTTGTGCATCCAATAGGTGTGTTTGTGTCATTGGATGAACATTTAGGTCATTTTCGTCCTTCCTATGCTTATTCTTGTCCAATTAGGGTTTTTAACCAATCTTGTGCATACAATAAGTTCATTTGTGTCATTGGATGAACATTTAGGTCATTTTCGTCCTCCCTATTCTTATTCTTGTCCAATTAGGGTTTTAAGCAATCTTGTGCATCCAATAGGTGTCTTTGTGTCATTGGAGGAACATTTAGGTCATTTTCGTCCTCCCTAGTCTTATTTTTGTCCAATTAGGGTTTTTATGCAATCTTGTGCATCCAATAGGTGTGTTTGTGTCATTGGACGAACATTTAGGTCATTTTCTTCCTCCCTAGGCTTATTCTTGTCCAATTAGGGTTTTCAACCAATCTTGTGCATCCAATAAGTTCATTTGTGTCATTGGATGAA
>JBBPBR010000581.1:241157-258220 GCA_037974775.1 Cicer pinnatifidum | reverse complement strand
TAGGGAGGACGAAAATGACCTAAATGTTCATCCAATGACACAAATGAACTTATTGGATGCACAAGATTGGTTAAAAACCCTAATTGGACAAGAATAAGCCTAGGGAGGACGAAAATGACCTAAATGTTCATCCAATGACACAAATGAACTTATTGGATGCACAAGATTGGTTAAAAACCCTAATTGGACAAGAATAAGCCAAGGGAGGACGAAAATGACCTAAATGTTCGTTCAATGACACAAACACACCTATTGGATGCACAAGATTGCATAAAAACCCTAATTGGACAAGAATAAGACTAGGGAGGATGATAATGACCTAAATGTTCATCCAATGACACTAATGATATTATTGGAAGCACAAGATTGGTTAAAAACCCTAATTGGACAAGAATAAGCATAGGGAGGACGAAAATGACGTAAATGTTCATCCAATGACACAAATGAACTTATTGGATGCACAAGATTGGTTAAAAACCCTAATTGGACAAGAATAAGCCTAGGGAGGACGAAAATGACCTAAATGTTCGTCCAATGACACAAACAAACCTATTGGATGCACAAGGTTGGTTAAAAACCCTAATTGGACAAGAATAAGCCTAGGGAGGACGAAAATGACCTAAATGTTCGTCCAATGACACAAACACACCTATTGGATGCACAGGATTGGTTAAAAACCCTAATTAGACAAGAATAAGCCTATGGAGGACGAAAATTACCTAAATGTTCGTCCAATGACACAAACACACCTATTGGATGCACAAGATTGCATAAAAACCCTAATTGGACAAGAATAAGCCTAGGGAGGACGAAAATGACCTAAATGTTCATCCAATGACACAAATGAACTTATTGGATGCACAAGATTGGTTAAAAACCCTAATTGGACAAGAATAAGCCTAGGGAGGACGAAAATGACCTAAATGTTCATCCAATGACACAAATGAACTTATTGGATGCACAAGATTGGTTAAAAACCTTAATTGTAAAAGAATAAGCCTAGGGAGGACGAAAATGACCTAAATGTTCATCCAATGACACAAATGAACTTATTGGATGCACAAGATTTGTTAAAAACCCTAATTGGACAAGAATAAGCCTAGGGAGGACGAAAATGACCTAAATGTTCATCCAATGACACAAATAAACTTATTGGATGCACATGATTGGTTAAAAACCCTAATTGGACAAGAATAAGCCTGGGGAGGACGTAAATGACCTAAATGTTCGTCCCATGACACAAACACACCTATTGGATGCACAAGATTGAATAAAAACCCTAATTGGACAAGAATAAGCCTAGGGAGGACGAAAATGACCTAAATGTGCGTCTAATGACACAAATGAACTTATTGGATGCACAAGATTGGTTAAAAACCCTAATTGGACAAGAATAAGCCTAGGGAGGACGAAAATGACCTAAATGTTCGTCCAATGACACAAACACACCTATTGGATGCACAAGATTGCATAAAAACCCTAATTGGACAAGAATAAGACTAGGGAGGACAAAAATGACCTAAATGTTCATCCAATGACACAAACACACCTATTGGATGCACAAGATTGCATAAAAACCCTAATTGGACAAGAATAAGACTAGGGAGGACGAAAATGACCTAAATGTTCATCCAATGACACAAATGAACTTATTGGATGCACAAGATTGGTTAAAAACCCTAATTGGACAAGAATAAGCCTAGGGAGGACGAAAATGACCTAAATGTTCGTCCAATGACACAAACACACCTATTGGATGCACAAGATTGCATAAAAACCCTAATTGGACAAGAATAAGACTAGGGGGACGAAAATGACCTAAATGTTCAACCAAGGACACAAATGAACTTATTGGATGCACAAGATTGGTTAAAAACCCTAATTGGACAAGAATAAGCATAGGGAGGACAAAAATGACCTAAACGTTCATCCAATGACACAAACCCACATATTGGATGCAAAAGATTGCTTAAAACCCTAATTGGACAAGAATAAGACTAGGGAGGACGAAAATGACCTAAATGTTCATCCAATGACACAAATGAACTTATTGAATGCACAAGATTGGTTAAAAACCCTAATCGGACAAGAATAAGCCTAGGGAGGACAAAAATGACCTAAATGTTCTTCGAATGACACAAACACACCTATTGGATGCACAAGATTGCATAAAAACCCTAATTGGACAAGAATAAGACTAGGGAGGACGAAAATGACCTAAATGTTCCTCCAATGACACAAACACACCTATTGGATGCACAAGATTGCATAAAAACCCTAATTGGACAAGAATAAGACTAGGGAGGACGAAAATGACCTAAATGTTCATCCAATGACACAAATGAACTTATTGTATGCACAAGATTGGTTAAAAAACCCAAATTGGACAAGAATAAGCATAGGGAGGACGAAAATTACCTAAATGTTCATCCAATGACACAAACACACATATTGGATGCACAAGATTGCTTAAAACCCTAATTGGACAAGAATAAGACTAGGGAGGACGAAAATGACCTAAATGTTCATCCAATGACCCAAATGAACTTATTGGATGCACAAGATTGGTTAAAAACCCTAATCGGACAAGAATAAGCCTAGGGAGGACGAAAATGACCTAAATGTTCGTCCAATGACACAAACACACCAATTGGATGCACAAGATTGCATAAAAACCCTAATTGGACAAGAAGAAGGCTAGGGAGGACGAAAATGACCTAAATGTTCGTCCAATGACACAAACACACCTATTGGAAGCACAAGATTGCATAAAAACCCTAATTGGACAAGAATAAGCCTAGGGAGGACGAAAATGACCTAAATGTTCATCCAATGACACAAATGAACTTATTGGATGCACAAGATTGGTTAAAAACCCTAATTGGACAAGAATAAGCCTAGGGAGGACGAAAATGACCTTAATGTTCATCCAATGACACAAATGAACTTATTGGATGCACAAGATTGGTTAAAAACCCTAATTGGACAAGAATAAGCCTAGAGAGGACGAAAATGACCTAAATGTTCATCCAATGACACAAATGAACTTATTGGATGCACAAGATTTGTTAAAAACCCTAATCGGACAAGAATAAGCCTAGGGAGGACGAAAATGACCTAAATGTTTGTCCAATGACACAAACACACCTATTGGATGCACAAGATTGCATAAAAACCCTAATTGGACAAGAATAAGCCTAGGGAGGAAAAAAATGACCTAAATGTTCGTCCAATGACACAAACACACCTATTGGATGCCCAAGATTGGTTAAAAACCCTAATTGGACAAGAATAAGCCTAGGGAGGAAGAAAATGACACAAATGTTCATCCAATGACACAAATGAACTTATTGGATGCACAAGATTGGTTAAAAACCCTAATTGCACAAGAATAAGCCTAGGGAGTACGAAAATGACCTAAATGTTCATCCAATGACACAAATGAACTTATTGGATGCACAAGATTGGTTAAAAACCTTAATCGGACAAGAATAAGCCTAGGGAGGACGAAAATGACCTAAATGTTCGTCCAATGACACAAATGAACTTATTGGATGCACAAGATTGGTTAAAAACCCTAATCGGACAAGAATAAGCATAGGGAGGACGAAAATGACCTAAATGTTCGTCCAATGACACAAACACACCAATTGGATGCACAAGATTGCATAGAAACCCTAATTGGACAAGAAGAAGGCTAGGGAGGATGAAAATGACCTAAATGTTCGTCCAATGACACAAACACACCTATTGGATGCACAAGATTGCATAAAAACCCTAATTGGACAAGAATAAGCCTAGGGAGGACGAAAATGACCTAAATGTTCATCCAATGACACAAATGAACTTATTGGATGCACAAGATCGGTTAAAAACCCTAATTGGACAAGAATAAGCCTAGGGAGGACGTAAATGACCTAAATGTTCCACCAATGACACAAATGAACTTATTGGATGCACAAGGTTGGTTAAAAACCCTAATTGGACAAGAATAAGCCTAGGGAGGACGAAAATGACCTAAATGTTCAACCAATGACACAAATGAACTTATTGGATGCACAAGGTTAGTTAAAAACCCTAATTGAACAAGAATAAGCCTAGGAAGGACGAAAATACCGAAATGTTCATCCAATGACACAAATGAACTTATTGGATGCACAAGATTGGTTGAAAACCCTAATTGGACAAGAATAAGCCTAGGGAGGACGAAAATGACCTAAATGTTCATCCAATGACACAAATGAACTTATTGGATGCACAAGATTGGTTAAAAACCCTAATTGAACAAGAATAAGCCTAGGGAGGACGAAAATGACCTAAATGTTCGTCCAAGGACACAAACACACCGATTGGTTAAAAACCCTAATTGGACAAGAATAAGCGTAGGGAGGACGAAAATGACCTAAATGTTCATCCAATGACACAAATGAACTTATTGGATGCACAAGATTGGTTAAAAACCCTAATTGGACAAGAATAAGCATAGGGAGGACGAAAATGACCTAAATGTTCGTCCAATGACACAAACATACATATTGGATGCACAAGATTGGTTAAAACCCTAATTGGACAAGAATAAGACTAGGGAGGACGAAAATGTCCTAAATGTTCATCCAATGACACAAATGAACTTACTGGATGCACAAGATTTGTTAAAAACCCTAATTGGACAAGAATAAGCCTAGGGAGGACGAAAATGACCTAAATGTTCGTCCAATGACACAAACACACCTATTGGATGCACAAGATTGCATAAAAACCCTAATTGGACAAGAATAAGACTAGGGAGGACGAAAATTACCTAAATGTTCCTCTAATGACACAAATGAACTTATTGAATGCACAAGATTGGCTAAAAACCCTAATTGGACAAGAATAAGCCTAGGGAGGACGAAAATGACCTAAATGTTCATCCAATGCCACAAATGAACTTATTGGATGCACAAGATTGGTTAAAAACCCTAATTGGACAAGAATAAGCCTAGGGAGGACGAAAATGACCTAAATGTTCCTCCAATGACACAAACACACCTATTGGATGCAAAAGATTGGTTAAAAACCCTAATTGGACAAGAATAAGCCTAGGGAGGACGAAAATGACCTAAATGTTCGTCCAATGACACAAACACACCTATTGGATGCACAAGATTGCATAAAAACCCTAATTGGACAAGAATAAGACTAGGGAGGACGTAAATGACCTAAATGTTCATCCAATGAAACAAATGAACTTATTGGATGCACAAGATTGGTTGAAAACCCTAATTGGACAAGAATAAGCCTAGGGAGGACGAAAATGACCTAAATGTTCATCCAATGACACAAATGAACTTATTGGATGCACAAGATTGGTTAAAAACCCTAATTGGACAAGAATAAGCCTAGGGAGGACGAAAATGACCTAAATGTTCGTCCAATAACACAAACACACCTATTGGATGAACAAGATTGCATAAAATCCCTAATTGGACAAGAATAAGACTAGGGAGGTCGAAAATGACCTAAATGTTCGTCCAATGACACAAACACACCTATTGGATGCACAAGATTGCATAAAAACCCTAATTGGACAAGAATAAGACTAGGGAGGACGAAAATGACCTAAATGTTCATCCAATGACACAAATGATCTTATTGGATGCACAAGATTGATTAAAAACCCTAATTGGACAAGAATAAGCATAGGGAGGACGAAAATTACCTAAATGTTCATCCAATGACACAAACACACATATTGGATGCACAAGATTGCTTAAAACCCTAATTGGACAAGAATAAGACTAGGGAGGACGAAAATGACCTAAATGTTCATCCAATGACACAAATGAACTTATTGGATGCAGAAGATTGATTAAAAACCCTAATTGGACAAGAATAAGCATAGGGAGGACGAAAATTACCTAAATGTTCATCCAATGACACAAACACACATATTGGATGCACAAGATTGCTTAAAACCCTAATTGGACAAGAATAAGACTAGGGAGGACGAAAATGACCTAAATGTTCATCGAATGACACAAATGAACTTATTGGATGCACAAGATTGGTTAAAAACCCTAATTGGACAAGAATAAGCCTAGGGAGGACGTAAATGACCTAAATATTCATCCAATGACACAAATGAACTTATTGGATGCAGAAGATTGGTTAAAAACCCAAATTGGACAAGAATAAGCCTAGGGAGGACGAAAATGACCAAAATGTTCGTCCAATGACACAAACACACCTATTGGATGCACAAGATAGCATAAAATCCCTAATTGGACAAGAATAAGCTTAGGGAGGACGTAAATGACCTAAATGTTCATCCAATGACACAAATGAACTTATTGGATGCACAAGATTGCATAAAAACCCTAATTGGACAAGAATAAGCCTAGGGAGGACGAAAATGACCAAAATGTTCATCCAATGACACAAATGAACTTATTGGATGCACAAGATTGGTTAAAAACCCTAACTGGACAAGAATAAGCCTAGGGAGGACGAAAATGACCTAAATGTTCATCCAATGACACAAATGAACTTGTTGGATGCACAAGATTGGTTAAAAACCATAATTGGACAAGAATAAGCCTAGGGAGGACGAAAATGACCTAAATGTTCATCCAATGACACAAATGAACTTATTGGATGCACAAGATTGGTTAAAAACCCTAATTGGACAAGAATAAGCCTAGGGAGGACGAAAATGACCTAAATGTTCATCCAATGACACAAATGAACTTATTGTATGCACTAGATTGGTTAAAAACCCTAATTGGACAAGAATAAGCCTAGGGAGGACGAAAATGACCTAAATGTTCGTCCAATGACACAAACACACCTATTGGATGCACAAGATTGCATAAAAACCCTAATTGGACAAGAATAAGCACAAGGAGGACAAAAATGACCTAAATGTTCATCCAATGACACAAATGAACTTATTGGATGCACAAGATTGGTTAAAAACCCTAATTGGACAAGAATAAGCATAGGGAGGACGAAAATGACCTAAATGTTCATCCAATGACACAAACACACATATTGGATGCACAAGATTGCTTAAAACCCTAATTGGACAAGTATAAGACTAGGGAGGACGAAAATGACCTAAATGTTCATCCAATGACACAAATGAACTTATTGGATGCACAAGATTGGTTTAAAACCCTAATTGGACAAGAATAAGCCTAGGGAGGACTAAAGTGACCTAAATGTTCATCTAAAGACACAAATGAACTTATTGGATGCACAAGATTGGTTGAAAACCCTAATTGGACAAGAATAAGCCTAGGGAGGACGAAAATGACCTAAATGTTCATCCAATGACACAAATGAACTTATTGGATGCACAAGATTGGTTAAAAACCCTAATTGGACAAGAATAAGCCTAGGGAGGACGAAAATGACCTAAATGTTCGTCCAATGACACAAACACACCTATTGGATGCACAAGATTGCATAAAAACCCTAATTGGACAAGAATAAGACTAGGGAGGACAAAAATAACCTAAATGTTCTTCCAATGACACAAACACACCTATTGGATGCACAAGATTGCATAAAAACCCTAATTCGACAAGAATAAGACTAGGGAGGACGAAAATGACCTAAATGTTCCTCCAATGACACAAACACACCTATTGGATGCACAAGATTGCATAAAAACCCTAATTGGACAATAATAAGACTTGGGAGGACGAAAATGACCTAAATGTTCATCCAATGACACAAATGAACTTATTGGATGCACAAGATTGGTTAAAAACCCTAATTGGCCAAGAATAAGCCTAGGGAGGACGAAAATGACCTAAATGTTCCTCCAATGACACAAACACACCTATTGGATGCACAAGATTGCATAAAAACCCTAATTCGACAAGAATAAGACTAGGGAGGACGAAAATGACCTAAATGATCATCCAATGACACAAATGAACTTATTGGATGCACAAGACCGGTTAAAAACCCTAATTGGACAAGAATAAGCCTAGGGAGGACGAAAATGACCTAAATGTTCGTCCAATGACACAAACACACCTATTGGATGCACAAGATTGCATAAAAACCCTAATTGGACAAGAATAAGACTAAGGAGGACGAAAATGACCTAAATGTCCCTCCAATGACACAAACACACCTATTGGATGCACAAGATTGCATAAAAACCCTAATTCGACAAGAATAAGACTAGGAAGGACGAAAATGACCTAAATGTTCCTCCAATGACACAAACACACCTATTGGATGCACAAGATTGCATAAAACCCTAATTGGACAAGAATAAGACTAGGGAGGACGTAAATGACCTAAATGTTCCACCAATGACACAAATGAACTTATTGGATACACAAGGTTGGTTAAAAACCCTAATTGGACAAGAATAAGCCTAGGGAGGACGAAAATGACCTAAATGTTCAACCAATGACACAAATGAACTTTATTGGATGCACAAGGTGGGTTAAAAACCCTAATTGGACAAGAATAAGCCTAGGGAGGACGAAAATGACCTAAATGTTCGTCCAATGACACAAATACACCAATTGGATGCAAAGGATTGCATAAAAACCCTAATTGGACAAGAATAAGCCTAGGGAGGACGAAAATGACCTAAATGTTCGTCCAATGACACAAACACACCTATTGGATGCACAAGATTGCATAAAAACCCTAATTGGACAATAATAAGCCTAGGGAGGACGAAAATGACCTAAATGTTCATCCAATGACACAAATGAACTTATTGGATGCACAAGATTGGTTAAAAACCCTAATTTGACAAGAATAAGCCTAGGGAGGACGAAAATGACCTAAATGTCCATCCAATGACACAAATGAACGTATTGGATGCACAAGATTGGTTAAAAACCATAATTGGACAAGAATAAGCCTAGGGAGGACGAAAATGACCTAAATGTTCATCCAATGACACAAATGAACTTATTGGATGCACAAGATTGGTTGAAAACCCTAATTGGACAAGAATAAGCCTAGGGAGGACGAAAATGACCTATATGTTCATCCATAGACACAAATGAACTTATTGTATGCACAACATTGGTTAAAAACCCTAATTGGACAAGAATAAGCATAGGAAGGACGAAAATTACCTAAATGTTCATCCAATGACACAAACACACATATTGGATGCCCAAGATTGCTTAAAACCCTAATTGGACAAGAATGAGACTAGGGAGGACGAAAATGACCTAAATGTTCATCGAATGACACAAATGAACTTATTGGATGGACAAGATTGGTTAAAAACCCTAATTGGACAAGAATAAGCCTAGGGAGGACGAAAATGACCTAAAAGTTCGTCCAATGACACAAACACACCTATTGGATGCACAAGATTGCATAAAAACCCTAATTGGACAAGAATAAGACTAGGGAGGACGAAAATGACCTAAATGTTCCTCCAATGACACAAACATACCTATTGGATGCACAAGATTGCATAAAAACCCTAATTGGACAAGAATAAGACTACGGAGGACGAAAATGACGTAAATGTTCATCCAATGACACAAATGAACTTATTGTATGCACAAGATTGGTTAAAAACCCTAATTGGACAAGAATAAGCATAGGGAGGACGAAAATGACCTAAATGTTCATCCAATGACACAAATGAACTTATTGGATGCACAAGATTGGTTAAAAACCCTAATTGGACAAGAATAAGCCTAGGGAGGACGAAAATGACCTAAATGTTCATCCAATGACACAAATGAACTTATTGGATGCACAAGATTGGGTAAAAACCCTAATTTGACAAGAATAAGCCTAGGGAGGACGAAAATGACCTAAATGTTCATCCAATGACACAAATGAACTTATTGGATGCACAAGATTGGTTAAAAACCATAATTGGACAAGAATAAGCCTAGGGAGGACGAAAATGACCTAAATGTTCATCCAATGACACAAATGAACTTATTGGATGCACAAGATTGGTTAAAAACCCTAATTTGACAAGAATAAGCCTAGGGAGGACGAAAATGACCTAAATGTTCATCCAATGACACAAATGAACTTATTGGATGGACAAGATTGGTTAAAAACCATAATTGGACAAGAATAAGCCTAGGGAGGACGAAAATGACCTAAATGTTCATCCAATGACACAAATGAACTTATTGGATGCACAAGATTGGTTGAAAACCCTAATTGGACAAGAATAAGCCTAGGGAGGACGAAAATGACCTAA
Organism: Cicer pinnatifidum; assembly: GCA_037974775.1. Lineage (NCBI taxonomy): Eukaryota > Viridiplantae > Streptophyta > Magnoliopsida > Fabales > Fabaceae > Cicer > Cicer pinnatifidum. Next base: position 248,019 of record JBBPBR010000581.1, on the reverse strand, counting down.
ATGTTCATCCAATGACACAAATGAACTTATTGGATGCACAAGATTGGTTAAAAACCCTAATTGGACAAGAATAAGCCTAGGGAGGACGAAAATGACCTAAATGTTCGTCCAATGAAACAAACACATCTATTGGATGCACAAGATTGCATAAAAACCCTAATTGGACAAGAATAAGACTAGGGAAGACGAAAATGACCTAAATGTTCCTCCAATGACACAAATGAACTTATTGGATGCACAAGGTTGGTTAAAAACCCTAATTGGACAAGAATAAGCCTAGGGAGGACGAAAATGACCTAAATGTTCAACCAATGACACAAATGAACTTATTGGATGCACAAGGTTGGTTAAAAACCCTAATTGAACAAGAATAAGCCTAGGGAGGACGAAAATGACCTAAATGTTCGTCCAATGACACAAACACACCAATTGGATGCACAAGATTGCATAAAAACCCTAATTGGACAAGAATAATCCTAAGGAGGACGAAAATGACCTAAATGTTCGTCCAATGACACAAACACACCTATTGGATGCACAAGATTGCATAAAAACCCTAATTGGACAAGAATAAGCCTAGGGAGGACGAAAATGACCTAAATGTTCATCCAATGACACAAATGAACTTATTGGATGCACAAGATTGGTTAAAAACCCTAATTAGACAAGAATAAGCCTAGGGAGGACGAAAATGACCTAAATGTTCATCGAATGAAACAAATGAACTTATTGGATGCACAAGGTTGGTTAAAAACCCTAATTGGACAAGAATAAGCCTAGGGAGGACGAAAATGACCTAAATGTTCAACCAATGACACAAATGAACTTATTGGATGCACAAGGTTGGTTAAAAACCCTAATTGAAGAAGAATAAGCCTAGGGAGGACTAAAATAACCTAAATGTTCGTCCAATGACACAAACACACCTATTGGATGCACAAGATTGCATAAAAACCCTAATTGGACAAGAATAAGCCTAGGGAGAACGAAAATGACCTAAATGTTCATCCAATGACACAAATGAACTTATTGGATGCACAAGATTGGTTGAAAACCCTAATTGGACAAGAATAAGCCTAGGGAGGACGAAAATGACCTAAATGTTCATCCAATGACACAAATGAACTTATTGGATGCACAAGATTGGTTAAAAACCCTAATTGGACAAGAATAAGCCTAGGGAGGACGAAAATGACCTAAATGTTCATCCAATGACACAAATGAACTTATTGGATGCACAAGATTTGTTAAAAACCCTAATTGGACAAGAATAAGCCTAGGGAGGACGAAAATGACCTAAATGTTCGTCCAATGACACAAACACACCTATTGGATGCACAGGATTGCATAAAAACCCTAATTGGACAAGAATAAGCCTATGGAGGACGAAAATGACCTAAATGTTCGTCCAATGACACAAACACACCTATTGGATGCACAAGATTGCATAAAAACCCCCAATTGGACAAGAATAAGCCTAGGGAGGACGAAAATGACCTAAATGTTCATCCAATGACACAAATGAACTTATTGGATGCACAAGATTGGTTAAAAACCCTAATTGGACAAGAATAAGCCTAGGGAGGACGAAAATGACCTAAATGTTCATCCAATGACACAAATGAACTTATTGGATGCACAAGATTGGTTAAAAACCCTAATTGGACAAGAATAAGCCTAGGGAGGACGAAAATGACCTGAAGTTCGTCCAATGACACAAACACACCTATTGGATGCACAAGATTGCATAAAAACCCTAATTGGACAAGAATAAGACCACGTAGGACGAAAATGACCTAATTGGTCCTCAAATGACACAAATGAACTTATTGGATGCACAAGGTTGGTTAAAACCCCTAATTGGACAAGAATAAGCCTAGGGAGGACGAAAATGACCTAAATGTTCAACCAATGACACAAATTAACTTATTGGATGTACAAGGTTGGTTAAAAACCCTAATTGGACAAGAATAAGCCTAGGGAGGACGAAAATGACCTAAATGTTCGTCCAATGACACAAACACACCTATTGGATGCACAAGATTGCATAAAAACCCTAATTGGACAAGAATAAGACTAGGGAGGACGAAAATGAACTAAATTTTCATCGAAAGACACAAATGAACTTATTGGATGCACAAGATTTGTTAAAAACCCTAATTAGACAAGAATAAGCATAGGGAGGACGAAAATGACCTAAATGTTCGTCCAATGACACAAACACACATATTGGATGCACAAGATTGCTTAAAACCCTAATTGGACAAGAATAAGACTAGGGAGGACGAAAATGACCTAAATGTTCATCCAATGACACAAATGAACTTATTGGATGCACAAGATTGGTTAAAAACCGTAATTGGACAAGAATAAGCCTAGGGAGAACGAAAATGACCTAAATGTTCATCCAATGACACAAATGAACTTATTGGATGCACAAGATTGGTTGAAAACCCTAATTGGACAAGAATAAGCCTAGGGAGGACGAAAATGACCTAAATGTTCATCCAATGACACAAATGAACTTATTGGATGCACAAGATTGGTTAAAAACCCTAATTGGACAAGAATAAGCCTAGGGAGGACGAAAATAACCTAAATGATCATCAAATGACTAAACACACCTATTGGATGCACAAGATTGGTTAGAAACCCTAATTGCACAAGAATGAGCCTAGGAAGGACGAAAATGACCAAAATGTTCACCCAATGACACAAATGAACTTATTGGATGCACAAGATTGGTTAAAAACCCTAATTGGACAAGAATAAGCCTAGGGAGGACGAAAATGACCTAAATGTTCATCCAATGACACAAACACACCTATTGGACGCACAAGATTGGTTAAAAACCCTAATTGGACAAGAATAAGCATAGGGAGGACGAAAATGACCTAAATGTTCATCCAATGACACAAATGAACTTATTGGATGCACAAGATTGGTTAAAAACCCTAATTGGACAAGAATAAGCCTAGGGAGGACGAAAATGACCTAAATGTTCGTCCAATGACAAAACACACATATTGGATGCACAAGATTGCTTAAAACCCTAATTGGACAAGAATAAGACTAGGGAGGACGAAAATGACCTAAATGTTAATCCAATGACACAAATGAACTTATTGGATGCACAAGATTGGTTAAAAACCCTAATTGGACAAGAATAAGCCTAGGGAGGAAGAAAATGACCTAAATGTTCGTCCAATGACACAAACACACCTATTGGACGCACAAGATTGGTTAAAAACCCTAATTGGACAAGAATAAGCATAGGAAGGACGAAAATGACCTAAATGTTCGTCCAATGACACAAACACACCTATTGGATGCACAAGATTGCTTAAAACCCTAATTGGACAAGAATAAGACTAGGGAGGACGAAAATGACCTAAATGTTCATCCAATGACACAAATGAACTTATTGTAAGCACAAGATTGGTTAAAAACCCTAATTGGACAAGAATAAGCATAGGGAGGACGAAAATTACCTAAATGTTCATCCAATGACACAAACACACATATTGGATGCACAAGATTGCTTAAAACCCTAATTGGACAAGAATAAGACTAGGGAGGACGAAAATGACCTAAATGTTCATCGAAGGACACAAATGAACTTATTGGATGCACAAGATTGGTTAAAAACCCTAATTGGACAAGAATAAGCCTAGGGAGGACGAAAATGACCTAAAAGTTCGTCCAATGACACAAACACACCTATTGGATGCACAAGATTGCATAAAAACCCTAATTGGACAAGAATAAGACTAGGGAGGACGAAAATGACCTAAATGTTTCTCCAATGACACAAACACACCTATTGGATGCACAAGATTGCATAAAAACCCTAATTCGACAAGAATAAGACTAGGGAGGACGAAAATGACCTAAATGTTCCTCCAATGACACAAACACACCTATTGGATGCACAAGATTGCATAAAAGCACTAATTGGACAAGAATAAGACTAGGGAGGACGAAAATGACCTAAATGTTCATCCAATGACACAAATGAACTTATTGTATGCACAAGATTGGTTAAAAACCCTAATTGGACAAGAATAAGCCTAGGGAGGACGAAAATGACCTAAATGTTCGTCCAATGACACAAACACACCTATTGGATGCACAAGATTGCATAAAAACCCTAATTGGACAAGAATAAGACTAGGGAGGACGAAAATGACCTAAATGTTCCTCCAATGACACAAACACACCTATTGGATGCACAAGATTGCATAAAAACCTAATTCGACAAGAATAAGACTAAGGACGACGAAAATTACCTAAATGTTCATCCAATGACACAAATGAACTTATTGGATGCACAAGATTGGTTAAAAACCCTAATTGGACAAGAATAAGCCTAGGGAGGACGAAAATGACCTAAATGTTCGTCCAATGACACAAACACACCTATTGGATGCACAAGATTGCATAAAAACCCTAATTGGACAAGAATAAGACTAGGGAGGACGAAAATGACCTAAATGTTCTTCCAATGACACAAACGAACCTATTGGATGCACAAGATTGCATAAAAACCCTAATTGGACAAGAATAAGCATAGGGAGGACGAAAATGACCTAAATGTTCATCCAATGACACAAACACACATATTGGATGCACAAGATTGCTTAAAACCCTAATTGGACAAGAATAAGACTAGGGAGGACGAAAATGACCTAAATGTTCATCCAATGACACAAATGAACTTATTGGATGCACAAGATTGGTTAAAAACCCTAATTGGACAAGAATAAGCATAGGGAGGACGAAAATGACCTAAATGTTCATCCAATGACACAAACACACATATTGGTTGCACAAGATTGCTTAAAACCCTAATTGGACAAGAATAAGACTAGGGAGGATGAAAATGACCAAATTGTTCATCCAATGACACAAATGAACTTACTGGATGCACAAGATTGGTTAAAAACCCTAATTGGACAAGAATAAGCCTAGGGAGGACGAAAATGACCTAAATGTTCGTCCAATGACACAAACACACCTATTGGATGCACAAGATTGCATAAAAACCCTAATTGGACAAGAATAAGACAAGGGAGGACGAAAATAACATAAATGATCATCCAATGACACAAATGAACTTATTGGATGCACAAGATTGGTTAAAAACCCTAATTGGACAAGAATAAGCATAGGGAGGACGAAAATGACCTAAATGTTCATCCAATGACACAAATGAACTTATTGGATGCACAAGATTGGTTAAAAACCCTAATTGGACAAGAATAAGCCTAGGGAGGACGAAAATGACCTAAATGTTCATCCCATGACACAAATGAACTTTTTGGATGCACAAGATTGGTTAAAAACCCTAATTGGACAAGAATAAGCCTAGGGAGGACGAAAATGACCTAAATGTTCATCCAATGACACAAATGAACTTATTGGATGCACAAGATTGGTTAAAAACACTAATTGGACAAGAATAAGCCTAGGGTGAACGAAAATGACCTAAATGTTCATCCAATGACACAATTGAACTTATTGGATGCACAAGATTGGTTGAAAACCCTAATTGGACAAGAATAAGCCTAGGGAGGACGAAAATGACCTAAATGTTCATCCAATGACACAAATGAACTTATTGGATGCACAAGATTGGTTAAAAACCATAATTGGACAAGAATAAGCCTAGGGAGGACGAAAATGACCTAAATGTTCATCCAATGACACAAATGAACTTATTGGGTGCACAAGATTGGTTGAAAACCCTAATTGGACAAGAATAAGCCTAGGGAGGACGAAAATGACCTAAATGTTCATCCAATGACACAAATGAACTTATTGGATGCACAAGATTGGTTAAAAACCCTAATTGGACAAGAATAAGCCTAGGGAGGACGATAATGACCTAAATGTTCAACCAATGACACAAATGAACTTATTGGATGCACAAGGTTGGTTAAAAACCCTAATTGGACAAGAATAAGCCTAGGGAGGACGAAAATGACCTAAATGTTCGTCCAATGACACAAACAGACCTATTGGATGCACAAGATTGCATAAAAACCCTAATTGGACAAGAATAAGCCTAGGGAGGACGAAAATGACCTAAATGTTCATCCAATGACACAAATGAACTTATTGGATGCACAAGATTGGTTGAAAACCCTAATTGGACAAGAATAAGCCTAGGGAGGACGAAAATGACCTAAATGTTCGTCCAATGACACAAACACACCTATTGGATGCACATGATTGCATAAAAACCCTAATTGGACAAGAATAAGCCTAGGGAGGACGAAAATGACCTAAATGTTCATCCAATGACACAAATGAACTTATTGGATGCACAAGATTGGTTGAAAACCCTAATTGGACAAGAATAAGCCTAGGGAGGACGAAAATGACCTAAATGTTCATCCAATGACACAAATGAACTTATTGGATGCACAAGATTGGTTAAAAACCATAATTGGACAAGAATAAGCCTAGGGAGGAAAAAATGACCTAAATGTTCATCCAATGACACAAATGAACTTATTGGATGCACAAGATTGGTTAAAAACCCTAATTGGATAAAATAAGCCTAGGGATGACGAAAATTACATAAATGTTCGTCCAATGACACAAACACACCTATTGGATGCACAAGATTGCATAAAAACCCTAATTGGACAAGAATAAGACTAGGGAGGATGTAAATGACCTAAAAGTTCCACCAATGACACAAATGAACTTATTGGATGCACAAGGTTGGTTAAAAACCCTAATTGGACAAGAATAAGCCTAGGGAGGACAAAAATGACCTAAATGTTCAACCAATGACACAAATGAACTTATTGGATGCACAAGGTTGGTTAAAAACCCTAATTGGACAAGAATA
>JBBPBR010000581.1:205286-241003 GCA_037974775.1 Cicer pinnatifidum | reverse complement strand
GTTCCACCAATGACACAAATGAACTTATTGGATGCACAAGGTTGGTTAAAAACCCTAATTGGACAAGAATAAGCCTAGGGAGGACAAAAATGACCTAAATGTTCAACCAATGACACAAATGAACTTATTGGATGCACAAGGTTGGTTAAAAACCCTAATTGGACAAGAATATACCTAGGGAGGACGAAAATGACCTAAATGTTCGTCCAATGACACAAACACACCTATTGGATGCACAAGATTGCATAAAAACCCTAATTGGACAAGAATAAGCCTAGGGAGGACGAAAATGACCTAAATGTTCATCCAATGACACAAATGAACTTATTGGATGCACAAGATTGGTTAAAAACCCAAATTGGACAAGAATAAGCCTAGGGAAGACGAAAATGACCTAAATGTTCGTCCAATGACACAAACACACCTATTGGATGCACAAGATTGCTTAAAACCCTAATTCGACAAGAATAAGACTAGGGAGGACGAAAATGACCTAAATGTTCATCCAATGACACAAATGAACTTATTGGATGCACAAGATTGGTTAAAAACCCTAATTGGACAAGAATAAGCCTAGGGAGAACGAAAATGACCTAAATGTTCATCCAATGACACAAATGAACGTATTGGATGCACAAAATTTGTTGAAAACCCTAATTGGACAAGAATAAGCCTAGGGAGGACGAAAATGACCTAAATGTTCATCCAATGACACAAATGAACTTATTGGATGCACAAGATTGGTTAAAAACCCTAATTGGACAAGAATAAGCCTAGGGAGGACGAAAATGACCTAAATGTTCATCCAATGACACAAATGAACTTATTGGATGCACAAGATTGGTTGAAAACCTTAATTGGACAAGAATAAGCCTAGGGAGGACGAAAATGACCTAAATGTTCATCCAATGACACAAATGAACTTATTCGATGCACAAGATTGGTTAAAAACCCTAATTGGACAAGAATAAACCAAGGGAGGACGAAAATGACCTAAATGTTCGTTCAATGACACAAACACACCTATTGGATGCACAAGATTGCATAAAAACCCTAATTGGACAAGAATAAGACTAGGGAGGATGATAATGACCTAAATGTTCATCCAATGACACTAATGAACTTATTGGATGCACAAGATTGGTTAAAAACCCTAATTGGACAAGAATAAGCCTAGGGAGGACGAAAATGACCTAAATGTTCATCCAATGACACAAATGAACTTATTGGATGCACAAGATTGGTTAAAAACCCTAATTGGACAAGAATAAGCCTAGGGAGGACGTAAATGACATAAATGTTCGTCCAATGACACAAACACACATATTGGATGCACAAGATTGCTTAAAACCCTAATTGGACAAGAATAAGACTAGGGAGGACGAAAATGACCTAAATGTTCATCCAATGACACAAATGAACTTATTGGATGCACAAGATTGGTTAAAAACCCTAATTGGACAAGAATAAGCCTAGGGAGGACGAAAATGACCTAAATGTTCGTCCAATGACACAAACACACCTATTGGATGCACGAGATTGCATAAAAACCCTAATTGGACAAAAATAAGACTAGGGAGGACGAAAATGACCTAAATGTTCCTCCAATGACACAAAGACACCTATTGGATGCACAAGATTGCATAAAAACCCTAATTTGACAAGAATAAGACTAGGGAGGACGAAAATGACCTAAATGATCATCCAATGACACAAATGAACTTATTGCATGCACAAGATCGGTTAAAAACCCTAATTGGACAAGAATAAGCATAGGAAGGACGAAAATGACCTAAATGTTCATCCAATGACACAAACACACCTATTGGATGCACAAGATTGCATAAAAACCCTAATTGGACAAGAATAAGACTAGGGAGGACGTAAATGACATAAATGTTCCACCAATAACACAAATGAACTTATTGGACGCACAAGGTTGGTTAAAAACCCTAATTGGACAAGAATAAGCCTAGGGAGGACGAAAATGACCTAAATGTTCAACCAATGACACAAACGAACTTATTGGATGCACAAGGTTGGTTAAAAACCCTAATTGGACAAGAATAAGCCTAGGGAGGACGAAAATGACCTAAATGTTCGTCCAATGACACAAACACACCTATTGGACGCACAAGATTGGTTAAAAACCCTAATTGGACAAGAATAAGCATAGGAAGGACGAAAATGACCTAAATGTTCGTCCAATGACACAAACACACCTATTGGATGCACAAGATTGCTTAAAACCCTAATTGGACAAGAATAAGACTAGGGAGGACGAAAATGACCTAAATGTTCATCCAATGACACAAATGCACTTATTGTAAGCACAAGATTGGTTAAAAACCCTAATTGGACAAGAATAAGCATAGGGAGGACGAAAATTACCTAAATGTTCATCCAATGACACAAACACACATATTGGATGCACAAGATTGCTTAAAACCCTAATTGGACAAGAATAAGACTAGGGAGGACGAAAATGACCTAAATGTTCATCCAATGACACAAATGAACTTATTGGATGCACAAGATTGGTTAAAAACCCTAATTGGACAAGAATAAGCCTAGGGAGGACGAAAATGACCTAAATGTTCGTCCAATGACACAAACACACCTATTGGATGCACGAGATTGCATAAAAACCCTATTTGGACAAAAAAAAGACTAGGGAGGACGAAAATGACCTAAATGATCCTCCAATGACACAAACACACCTATTGGATGCACAAGATTGCATAAAAACCCTAATTGGACAAGAATAAGACTAGGGAGGACGAAAATGACCTAAATGTTCATTCAATGACACAAATGAACTTATTGTATGCACAAGATGGGTTAAAAACCCTAATTGGACAAGAATAAGCATAGGGAGGATGAAAATGACCTAAATGTTCATCCAATGACACAAACACACATATTGGATGCACAAGATTTCTTAAAACCCTAATTGGACAAGAATAAGACTAGGGAGGACGAAAATGACCTAAATGTTCATCCAATGACACAAACGAACTTATTGGATGCACAAGATTGGTTAAAAACCCTAATTAGACAAGAATAAGCCTAGGTAGGAAAAAAATGACCTAAATGTTCATCCAATGACACAAATGAACTTATTGGATGCACAAGATTGGTTAAAAACCCTAATTGGACAAGAATAAGCCTAGGGAGGACGAAAATGACCTAAATGTTCGTCCAATGACACAAACACACCTATTGGATGCACAAGATTGCATAAAAACCCATATTGGACAAAAATAAGACTAGGGAGGACGAAAATGACCTAAATGTTCCTCCAATGACACAAAGACACCTATTGGATGCACAAGATTGCATAAAAACCCTAATTGGACAAGAATAAGACTAGGGAGGACGAAAATGACCTAAATGTTCATCCAATGACACAAATGAACTTATTGTATGCACAAGATTGGTTAAAAACCCTAATTGGACAAGAATAAGCCTAGGGAGGACGAAAATGACCTAAATGTTCGTCCAATGACAAAACACACATATTGGATGCACAAGATTGCTTAAAACCCTAATTGGACAAGAATAAGACTAGGGAGGACGAAAATGACCTAAATGTTAATCCAATGACACAAATGAACTTATTGGATGCACAAGATTGCATAAAAACCCTAATTGGACAAGAATAAGCCTAGGGAGGAAGAAAATGACGTAAAAGTTCGTCCAATGACACAAACACACCTATTGGATGCACAAGATTGGTTAAAAACCCTAATTGGACAAGAATAAGCATAGGAAGGACGAAAATGACCTAAATGTTCATCCAATGACACAAACACACCTATTGCATGCACAAGTTTGCATAAAAACCCTAATTGGACAAGAATAAGACTAGGGAGGACGAAAATGACCTAAATGTTCATCCAATGACACAAATGAACTTATTGTAAGCACAAGATTGGTTAAAAACCCTAATTGGACAAGAATAAGCATAGGGAGGACGAAAATGACCTAAATGTTCATCCAATGACACAAACACACATATTGGATGCACAAGATTTCTTAAAACCCTAATTGGACAAGAATAAGACTAGGGAGGACTAAAATGACCTAAATGTTCATCCAATGACACAAATGAACTTATTGGATGCACAAGATTGGTTAAAAACCCTAATTGGACAAGAATAAGCCTAGGGAGGACGAAAATGACCTAAATGTTCGTCCAATGACAAAACACACATATTGGATGCACAAGATTGCTTAAAACCCTAATTGGACAAGAATAAGACTAGGGAGGACGAAAATGACCTAAATGTTCATCCAATGACACAAATGAACTTATTGGATGCACAAGATTGGTTAAAAACCCTAATTGGACAAGAATAAGCCTAGGGAGGACGAAAATGACCTAAATGTTCATCCAATGACACAAATGAACTTATTGGATGCACAAGATTGGTTGAAAACCCTAATTGGACAAGAATAAGCCTAGGGAGGACGAAAATGACCTAAATATTCATCCAATGACACAAATGAACTTATTGGATGCACAAGATTGGTTAAAAACCCTAATTGGACAAGAATAAGCCTAGGGAGGACGAAAATGACCTAAATGTTCGTCCAATGACACAAACACACCTATTGGATGCACAAGATTGCATAAAATCCCTAAATGGACAAGAATAAGCCTAGGGAGGACGAAAATGACCTAAATGTTCATCCAATGACACAAATGAACTTATTGTATGCACAAGATTGGTTAAAAACCCTAATTGGACAAGAACAAGCATAGGGAGGACGAAAATGACCTAAATGTTCATCTAGTGACACAAACAGACATATTGGATGCACAAGATTTAATAAAAACCCTAATTGGACAAGAATAAGCCCAGGTAGGATGAAAATGACCTAAATGTTCGTCCAATGACACAAACACACCTATTGGATGCACAAGATTGCATAAAAACCCTAATCGGACAAGAATAAGCCTAGGGAGGACGAAAATGACCTAAATGTTCATCCAATGACACAAATGAACTTATTGGATGCACAAGATTGGTTAAAAACCCTAATTGGACAAGAATAAGCATAGGGAGGACGAAAATGACCTAAATGTTCATCCAATGACACAAACACACATATTGGATGCACAAGATTGCTTAAAACCCTAATTGGACAAGAATAAGACTAGGGAGGACGAAAATGACCTAAATGTTCATCCAATGACACAAATGAACTTATTGGATGCACAAGGTTGGTTAAAAACCCTAATTGGACAAGAATAAGCATAGGGAGGACGAAAATGACCTAAATGTTCGTCCAATGACACAAACACACCTATTGGATGCACAAGATTGCATAAAAACCCTAATTGGACAAGAATAAGAATAGGGAGGACGAAAATGACCTAAATGTTCATCCAATGAAACAAATGAACTTATTGGATGCACAAGATTGGTTAAAAACCCTAATTGGACAAGAATAAGCATAGGGAGGACGAAAATGACCTAAATGTTCATCCAATGACACAAACCCACATATTGGATGCACAGGATTTCTTAAAACCCTAATTGGACAAGAATAAGACTAGGGAGGACGAAAATGACCTAAATGTTCATCCAATGACACAAATGAACTTATTGGATGCACAAGATTGGTTAAAAACCCTAATTGGACAAGAATAAGCCTAGGGAGGACGAAAATGACCTAAATGTTCGTCCAATGACACAAACACACCTATTGGATGCACAAGATTGCATAAAAATCCTAATTGGACAAGAATAAGCCTAGGGAGGACGAAAATGACCTAAATGTTCATCCAATGAAACAAATGAACTTATTGGATGCACAAGATTGGTTAAAAACCCTAATTGGACAAGAAGAAGCCTATGGAGGACGAAAATGACCTAAATGTTCATCCAATGACACAAATGAACTTATTGGATGCACAAGATTGGTTAAAAACCCTAATTGGACAAGAATAAGCCTAGGGAGGACGAAAATGACCTAAATGTTCATCCAATGACACAAATGAACTTATTGGATGCACAAGAATGGTTAAAAACCCTAATTGGACAAGAATAAGCCTAGGGAGGACGTAAATGACCTAAATGTTCATCCAATGACACAAATGAACTTATTGGATGCACAAGATTGGTTAAAAACCCTAATTGGACAAGAATAAGCATATGGAGGACGAAAATGACCTAAATGTTCATCCAATGACACAAACACACATATTGGATGCACAAGATTGCTTAAAAACCTAATTGGACAAGAATAAAACTAGGGATGACGAAAATGACCTAAATGTTCATCCAATGACACAAATGAACTTATTGGATGCACAAGATTGGTTAAAAACCCTAATTGGACAAGAATAAGCCTAGGGAGGACGAAAATGACCTAAATGTTCATCCAATGACACAAATGAACTTATTTGATGCACAAGATTTGTTGAAAACCCTAATTGGACAAGAATAAGCCTAGGGAGGACGAAAATGACCTAAATGTTCATCCAATGACACAAATGAACTTATTGGATGCACAAGATTGGTTAAAAACCCTAATTGGACAAGAATAAGCCTACGGAGGACGAAAATGATCTAAATGTTCATCCAATGACACAAATGAACTTATTGGATGCACAAGATTGGTTAAAAACCCTAATTGGACAAGAATAAGCATAGGGAGGACGAAAATGACCTAAATGTTCATCCAATGACACAAACACACATATTGGATGCACATGATTGCTTAAAACCCTAATTGGACAAGAATAAGACTAGGGAGGACGAAAATGACCTAAATGTTCCTCCAATGACACAAACACACCTATTGGATGCACAAGATTGGTTAAAAACCCTAATTGAACAAGAATAAGTCTAGGGAGGACGAAAATGACCTAAATGTTCGTCCAATGACACAAACACACCTATTGGATGCACAAGATTGCATAAAATCCCTAATTGGACAAGAATAAGACTAGGGAGGACGCAAATGACCTAAATGTTCATCCAATGACACAAATGAACTTATTGTATGCACAAGATTGGTTAAAAACCCTAATTGGACAAGAATAAGCATAGGGAGGACGAAAATGACCTAAATGTTCGTCCAATGACACAAACACACATATTGGATGCACAAGATTGCTTAAAACCCTAATTGGACAAGAATAAGACTAGGGAGGACGAAAATGACCTAAATGTTCATCCAATGACACAAATGAACTTATTGGATGCACAAGATTGGTTGAAAACCCTAATTGGACAAGAATAAGCCTAGGGAAGACGAAAATGACCTAAATGTTCGTCCAATGACACAAACCCACCTATTGGATGCACAAGATTGGTTAAAAACCCTAATTGAACAAGAATAAGTCTAGGGAGGACGAAAATGACCTAAATGTTCGTCCAATGACACAAACACACCTATTGGATGCACAAGATTGCATAAAATCCCTAATTGGACAAGAATAAGACTAGGGAGGACACAAATGACCTAAATGTTCATCCAATGACACAAATGAACTTATTGTATGCACAAGATTGGTTAAAAACCCTAATTGGACAAGAATAAGCATAGGGAGGACGAAAATGACCTAAATGTTCATCCAATGACACAAACACACATATTGGATGCACAAGATTTCTTAAAACCCTAATTGGACAAGAATAAGACTAGGGAGGACGAAAATGACCTAAATGTTCATCCAATGACACAAACGAACTTATTGGATGCACAAGATTGGTTAAAAACCCTAATTAGACAAGAATAAGCCTAGGTAGGAAAAAAATGACCTAAATGTTCATCCAATGACACAAATGAACTTATTGGATGCACAAGATTGGTTAAAAACCCTAATTGGACATGAATAAGCCTAGGGAGGACGAAAATGACCTAAATGTTCGTCCAACGACACAAACACACCTATTGGATGCACAAGATTGCATAAAAACCCTAATTGGACAAAAATAAGACTAGGGAGGACGAAAATGACCTAAATGTTCCTCCAATGACACAAAGACACCTATTGGATGCACAAGATTGCATAAAAACCCTAATTGGACAAGAATAAGACTAGGGAGGACGAAAATGACCTAAATGTTCATCCAATGACACAAATGAACTTATTGTATGCACAAGATTGGTTAAAAACCCTAATTGGACAAGAATAGGCCTAGGGAGGACGAAAATGACCTAAATGTTCGTCCAATGACAAAACACACATATTGGATGCACAAGATTGCTTAAAACCCTAATTGGACAAGAATAAGACTAGGGAGGACGAAAATGACCTAAATGTTAATCCAATGACTCAAATGAACTTATTGTATGCACAAGATTGGTTAAAAACCCTAATTGGACAAGAATAAGCCTAGGGAGGAAGAAAATGACCTAAATGTTCGTCCAATGACACAAACACACCTATTGGATGCACAAGATTGCATAAAAACCCTAATTGCACAAAAATAAGACTAGGGAGGACGAAAATGACCTAAATGTTCCTCCAATGACACAAAGACACCTATTGGATGCACAAGATTGCATAAAAACCCTAATTGGACAAGAATAAGACTAGGGAGGACGAAAATGACCTAATTGTTCATCCAATGACACAAATGAACTTATTGTATGCACAAGATTAGTTAAAAACCCTAATTGGACAAGAATAAGCATAGGAAGGACGAAAATGACCTAAATGTTCATCCAATGACACAAACACACCTATTGGATGCACAAGTTTGCATAAAAACCCTAATTGGACAAGAATAAGACTAGGGAGGACGAAAATGACCTAAATGTTCATCCAATGACACAAATGAACTTATTGTAAGCACAAGATTGGTTAAAAACCCTAATTGGACAAGAATAAGCATAGGGAGGACGAAAATTACCTAAATGTTCATCCAATGACACAAACACACATATTGGATGCACAAGATTGCTTAAAACCCTAATTGGACAACAATAAGACTAGGTAGGACGAAAATGACCTAAATGTTCATCCAATGAAACAAACACACATATTGGATGCACAAGATTGCTTAAAACCCTAATTGGACAAGAATAAGACTAGGGAGGACGAAAATGACCTAAATGTTCCTCCAATGACACAAATGAACTTATTGGATGCACAAGATTGGTTAAAAACCCTAATTGGACAAGAATAAGTTTAGGAAGGACGAAAATGACCTAAATGTTCGTCCAATGACACAAACACACCTATTGGATGCACAAGATTGCATAAAAACCCTAATTGGACAAGAATAAGACTAGGGAGGACGAAAATGACCTAAATGTTCCTCCAATGACACAAACACACCTATTGGATGCACAAGATTGCATAAAAATCCTAATTCGACAAGAATAAGACTAGGGAGGACGAAAATGACCTAAATGTTCATCCAATGACACAAATGAACTTATTGGATGCACGAGATTGGTTAAAAACCCTAATTGGACAATAATAAGCGTAGGGAGGACGAAAATTACCTAAATGTTTGTCCAATGACACAAACACACATATTGGATGCACAAGATTGCTTAAAACCCTAATTGGACAAGAATAAGACTAGGGAGGACGAAAATGACCTAAATGTTCATCCAATGACACAAATGAACTTATTGGATGCACAAGATTGGTTAAAAACCCTAATTGGACAAGAATAAGCCTAGGGAGGACGAAAATGACCTAAATGTTCCTCCAATGACACAAACACACCTATTGGATGCACAAGCTTGCATAAAAACCCTAATTCGACAAGAATAAGACTAGGGAGGACGAAAATGACCTAAATGTTCCTCCAATGACACAAACACACCTATTGGATGCACAAGATTGCATAAAAAACCCTAATTGGACAAGAATAAGACTAGGGAGGACGTAAATGACCTAAATGTTCCACCAATGACACAAATGAACTTATTGGATGCACAAGGTTGGTTAAAAACCCTAATTGGACAAGAATAAGACTAGGGAGGACGAAAATGACCTAAATGTTCATCCAATGACACAAATGAACTTATTGGATGCACAAGATTGGTTAAAAACCCTAATTGGACAAGAATAAGCCTAGGGAGGACGAAAATGACCTAAATGTTCGTCCAATGACACAAACACACCTATTGGATGCACAAGATTGCATAAAAACCATAATTGGATAAGAATAAGACTAGGGAGGACGAAAATGACCTAAATGTTCCTCCAATGACACAAACACACCAATTGGATGCACAAGATTGCATAAAAACCCTAATTGGACAAGAATAAGACTAGGGAGGACGTAAATGACCTAAATGTTCCACCAATGACACAAATGAACTAATGGATACACAAGGTTGGTTAAAAACCCTAATTGGACAAGAATAAGCCAAGGGAGGACGAAAATGACCTAAATGTTCAACCAATGACACAAATGAACTTATTGGATGCACAAGGTTGGTTAAAAACCCTAATTGGACAAGAATAAGCCTAGGGAGGACGAAAATGACCTAAATGTTCGTCCAATGACACAAACACACCTATTGGATGCACAAGATTGCATAAAAACCATAATTGGATAAGAATAAGACTAGGGAGGACGAAAATGACCTAAATGTTCCTCCAATGACACAAACACACCTATTGGATGCACAAGATTGCATAAAAACCCTAATTCGACAAGAATAAGACTAGGGAGGACGAAAATGACCTAAATGTTCCTCCAATGAAACAAACACACCTATTGGATGCACAAGATTGCATAAAAACCCTAATTAGACAAGAATAAGAATAGGGAGGACGAAAATGACTTAAATGTTCATCCAATGACACAAATGAACTTATTGTATGCACAAGATTTGTTAAAAACCCTAATTGGACAAGAATAAGCATAGGGAGGACGAAAATTACCTAAATGTTCATCCAATGACACAAACACACATATTGGATGCACAAGATTGCTTAAAACCCTAATTGGACAAGAATAAGACTAGGGAGGACGAAAATGACCTAAATGTTCATCGAATGACACAAACGAACTTATTGGATGCACAAGATTGGTTAAAAACTCTAATTGGACAAGAATAAGCCTAGGGAGAACGAAAATGACCTAAAATTTCGTCCAATGACACAAACACACCTATTGGATGCACAAGATTGCATAAAAACCCTAATTAGACAAGAATAAGACTAGGGAGGACGAAAATGACTTAAATGTTCATCCAATGACACAAATGAACTTATTGTATGCACAAGATTTGTTAAAAACCCTAATTGGACAAGAATAAGCATAGGGAGGACGAAAATTACCTAAATGTTCATCCAATGACACAAACACACATATTGGATGCTCAAGATTGCTTAAAACCCTAATTGGACAAGAATAAGACTAGGGAGGACGAAAATGACCTAAATGTTCCTCCAATGACACAAACACACCTATTGGATGCACAAGATTGCATAAAAACCCTAATTCGACAAGAATAAGACTAGGGAGGACGAAAATGACCTAAATGTTCCTCTAATGACACAAACACACCTATTAGATGCACAAGATTGCATAAAAACCCTAATTGGACAAGAATAAGACTAGGGAGGACGTAAATGACCTAAATATTCCACCAATGACACAAATGAACTTATTGGATGCACAAGGTTGGTTAAAAACCCTAATTGGACAAGAATAAGACTAGGGAGGACGAAAATGACCTAAATGTTCATCCAATGACACAAATGAACTTATTGGATGCACAAGATTGGTTAAAAACCCTAATTGGACAAGAATAAGCCTAGGGAGGACGAAAATGACCTAAATGTTCGTCCAATGACACAAACACACCTATTTGATGAACAAGATTGCATAAAAACCCTAATTGGATAAGAATAAGACTAGGGAGGACGAAAATGACCTAAATGTTCCTCCAATGACACAAACACACCTATTGGATGCACAAGATTGCATAAAAACCCTAATTGGACAAGAATAAGCCTAGGGAGGACGAAAATGACCTAAATGTTAATCCAATGACACAAATGAACTTATTGGATGCACAAGATTGGTTAAAAACCCTAATTGGACAAGAATAAGCCTAGGGAGGATGAAAATAACCTAAATGTTCATCAAATGACTAAACACACCTATTGGATGCACAAGATTGGTAAGAAACCCTAATTGGACAAGAATAAGCCTAGGGAGGACGAAAATGACCTAAATGTTAATCCAATGACACAAATGAACTTATTGGATGCACAAGATTGGTTAAAAACCCTAATTGGACAAGAATAAGCCTAGGGAGGACGAAAATGACCTAAATGTTAAACCAATGACACAAAGGAACTTATTGGATGCACAAGATTGGTTAAAAACCCTAATTGGACAAGAATAAGCCTAGGGAGGACGAAAATGACCTAAATGTTCATCCAATGACACAAACACACCTATTGGATGCACAAGATTGGTTAAAAACTCTAATTGGATAAGAATATGCATAGGGAGGACGAAAATGACCTAAATGTTCATCCAATGACACAAATGAACTTATTGGATGCACAAGATTGGTTAAAAACCCTAATTGGACAAGAATAAGCCTAGGGAGGACGAAAATGACCTAAATGTTCGTCCAATGACACAAACACACCTATTGGATGCACAAGATTGCATAAAACCCTAATTGGACAAGAATAAGCCTTGGGAGGACGAAAATGACCTAAATGTTCATCAAATGACACAAATGAACTTATTGGATGCACAAGATTGGTTAAAAACCCTAATTGGACAAGAATAAGCCTAGAGAGGACGAAAATGACCTAAATGTTCATCCAATGACACAAATGAACTTATTGGATGCACAAGATTGGTTAAAAACCCTAATTGGACAAGAATAAGCCTAGGGAGGACGAAAATGACCTAAATGTTCGTCCAATGACACAAACACACCTATTGGATGCACAAGATTGCATAAAAACCCTAATTGGACAAGAATAAGACTAGGGAGGACGAAATTGACCTAAATGTTCCTCCAATGACACAAACACACCTATTGGATGCACAAGATTGCATAAAAACCCTAATTCGACAAGAATAAGACTAGGGAGGACTTAAATGACCTAAATGTTCCACCAATGACACAAATGAACTTATTGGATACACAAGGTTGGTTAAAAACCCTAATTGGACCAGAATAAGCCTAGGGAGGACGAAATTGACCTAAATGTTCAACCAATGACACAAATGAACTTATTGGATGCACAAGGTTGGTTAAAAACCCTAATTGGACAAGAATAAGCCTAGGGAGGACGAAAATGACCTAAATGTTCGTCCAATGACACAAACACACCTATTGGATGCACAAGATTGCATAAAAACCCTAATTGGACAAGAATAAGACTAGGGAGGACGAAAATGAACTAAATTATCATCGAAAGACACAAATGAACTTATTGGATGCACAAGATTTGTTAAAAACCCTAATTAGACAAGAATAAGCATAGGGAGGACGAAAATGACCTAAATGTTCGTCCAATGACACAAACACACATATTGGATGCACAAGATTGCTTAAAACCCTAATTGGACAAGAATAAGACTAGGGAGGACGAAAATGACCTAAATGTTCATCCAATGACACAAATGAACTTATTGGATGCACAAGATTGGTTAAAAACCGTAATTGGACAAGAATAAGCCTAAGGAGGACGAAAATGACCTAAATGTTCGTCCAATGACACAAACACACCTATTGGATGCACAAGATTGCATAAAAACCCTAATTGGACAAGAATAAGACTAGGGAGGATGAAAATGACCTAAATGTTCCTCCAATGACACAAACACACCTATTGGATGCACAAGATTGCATAAAAACCCTAATTGGACAAGAATAAGACTAGGGAGGACGAAAATGACCTAAATGTTCATCCAATGACACAAATGAACTTATTGGATGCACAAAATTGGTTAAAAACCCTAATTGGTCAAGAATAAGCATAAGGAGGACGAAAATGACCTAAATATTCATCCAATGACACAAACACACATATTGGATGCACAAGATTGCTTAAAACCCTAATTGGACAAGAATAAGACTAGGGAGGACGAAAATGACCTAAATGTTCATCCAATGACACAAATGAACTTATTGGATGCACAAGATTGGTTAAAAACCCTAATTGGACAAGAATAAGCCTAGGGAGGACGAAAATGACCTAAATGTTCGTCCAATGACACAAACACACCTATTGGATGCACAAGATTGCATAAAAACCCTAATTGGACAAGAATAAGACTAGGAAGGACGAAAATGACCTAAATGTTCGTCCAATGACACAAATGAACTTATTGGATGCACAAGATTGGTTAAAAACCCTAATTGGACAAGAATAAGCATAGAGAGGACGAAAATGACCTAAACGTTCATCCAATGACACAAACCCACATATTGGATGCACAAGATTGCTTAAAACCCTAATTGGACAAGAATAAGACTAGGGAGGACGAAAATGACCTAAATGTTCATCCAATGACACAAATGAACTTATTGGATGCACAAGATTGGTTAAAAACCCTAATTGGACAAGAATAAGCCTAGGGAGGACGAAAATGACCTAAATGTTCGTCCAATGACACAAACACACCTATTGGATGCACAAGATTGCGTAAAAACCCTAATTGGACAAGAATAAGACTAGGGAGGACGAAAATGTCCTAAATGTTCATCCAATGACATAAATGAACTTATTGGATGCACAAGATTGGTTAAAAACCCTAATTGGACAAGAATAAGCATAGGGAGAACGAAAATGACCTAAATGTTCGTCCAATGACACAAACCCAAATATTGGATGCACAAGATTGCTTAAAACCCTAATTGGAAAAGAATAAGCCTAGGGAGGACGAAAATGACCTAAATGTTCATCCAATGACACAAATGAACTTATTGGATGCACAAGATTGGTTAAAAACCCTAATTGGACAAGAATAAGCCTAGGGAGGACGAAAATGACCTAAATGTTCGTCCAATGACACAAACACACATATTGGATGCACAAGATTGCATAAAAACCCTAATTGGACAAGAATAAGACTAGGGAGGAAGAAAATGACCTAAATGTTCATCCAATGACACAAATGAACTTATTGGATGCACAAGATTGGTTAAAAACCCTAATTGGACAAGAATAAGCCTAGGGAGGACGAAAATGACCTAAATGTTCGTCCAATGACACAAACACACATATTGGATGCACAAGATTGCATAAAAACCCTAATTGGACAAGAATAAGACTAGGGAGGACGTAAATGACCTAAATGTTCCACCAATGACACAATGAACTTATTGGATGCACAAGGTTGGTTAAAAACCCTAATTGGACAAGAATAAGCCTAGGGAGGACGAAAATGACCTAAATGTTCGTCCAATGACACAAACACACCTATTGGATGCACAAGATTGCATAAAATCCCTAATTGGACAAGAATAAGACTAGGGAGGACGAAAATGACCTAAATGTTCCTCCAATGACACAAACACACCTATTGGATGCACAAGATTGCATAAAAACCCTAATTGGACAAGAATAAGACTAGGGAGGACGAAAATCACCTAAATGTTCATCCAATGACACAAATGAACTTATTGTATGCACATGATTGGTTAAAAACCCTAATTGGACAAGAATAAGCATAGGGAGGACGAAAATGACCTTAATGTTCATCCAATGAGACAAACACACATATTGGATGCACAAGATTGCTTAAAACCCTAATTGGACAAGAATAAGACTAGGGAGGACGAAAATGACCTAAATGTTCATCCAATGACACAAATGAACTTATTGGATGCACAAGATTGGTTAAAAACCCTAATTGGACAAGAATAAGCCTAGGGAGGACGAAAATGACCTAAATGTTCATCCAATGACAAAACACACATATTGGATGCACAAGATTGCTTAAAACCCTAATTGGACAAGAATAAGACTAGGGAGGACGAAAATGACCTAAATGTTAATCCAATGACACAAATGAACTTATTGGATGCACAAGATTGGTTAAAAACCCTAATTGGACAAGAATAAGCCTAGAGAGGAAGAAAATGACCTAAATGTTCGTCCAATGACACAAACACACCTATTGGATGCACAAGATTGGTTAAAAACCCTAATTGGACAAGAATAAGCCTAGGGAGGACGAAAATGACCTAAATGTTCGTCCAATGACACAAACACACCTACTGGATGCACAAGATTGCATAAAAACCCTAATTGGACAAGAATAAGCCTAGGGAGGACAAAAATGACCTAAATGTTCATCCAATGACACAAATGAACTTATTGGATGCACAAGATTGGTTAAAAACCCTAATTGGACAAGAATAAGCCTAGGGAGGACGAAAATGACCTAAATGTTCATCCAATGACACAAATGAACTTATTGTAAGCACAATATTGGTTAAAAACCCTAATTGGACAAGAATAAACATAGGGAGGACGAAAATTACCTAAATGTTCATCCAATGACACAAACACACATATTGGATGCACAAGATTGTTTGAAACCCTAATTGGACAAGAATAAGACTAAGGAGGACGAAAATGACCTAAATGTTCATCCAATGACACAAATGAACTTATTGGATGCACAAGATTGGTTAAAAACCCTAATTGGACAAGAATAAGCCTAGGGAGGACGAAAATGACCTAAATAATCGTCCAATGACACAAACACACCTATTGGATGCACAAGATTGCATAAAATCCCTAATTGGACAAGAATAAGACTAGGGAGGATGAAAATGACCTAAATGTTCCTCCAATGACACAAACACACCTATTGGATGCACAAGATTGCATAAAAACCCTAATTAGACAAGAATAAGAGTAGGGAGGACGAAAATGACCTAAATGTTCATCCAATGACACAAATGAACTTATTGGATCCACAAGATTTGTTAAAAACCCTAATTGGACAAGAATAAGCATATGGAGGACGAAAATGACCTGAATGTTCATCCAATGACACAAACACACATATTGGATGCACAAGATTGCATAAAAACCCTAATTGGACAAGAATAAGACTAGGGAGGACGACAATGAACTAAATGTTCATCCAATGACACAAATGAACTTATTGGATGCACAAGATTGGTTAAAAACCCTAATTGGACAAGAATAAGCATAGGGAGGACGAAAATGACCTAAATGTTCGTCCAATGACACAAACACACCTATTGGATGCACAAGATTGCATAAAAACCCTAATTGGACAAGAATAAGACTAAGGAGGATGAAAATGACCTAAATGTTCATCCAATGACACAAATGAACTTATTCGATGCACAAGACTGGTTAAAAACCCTAATTGGCCAAGAATAAGCCTAGGGAGGACGAAAATGACCTAAATGTTCGTCCATTGACACAAACACACCTATTGGATGCACAAGATTGCATAAAAACCCTAATTGGACAAGAATAAGCTTAGGGAGGACGAAAATGACCTAAATGTTCCTCCAATGACAAAAACACACCTATTGGATGCACAAGATTGCATAAAAACCCTAATTGGACAAGAATAAGACTAGGGAGGACGAAAATGACCTAAATGTTCCTCCAATGACACAAACGAACTTATTAGATGCACAAGATTGGTTAAAAACCCTAATTTGACAAGAATAAGCCTAGGGAGGACGTAAATGACCTAAATGTTCATCCAATGACACAAATGAACTTATTGGATGCACAAGATTGGTTAAAAACCCGAATTGGACAAGAATAAGCCTAGGGAGGACGAAAATGACCAAAATGTTCATCCAATGACACAAATGAACTTATTGGATGCACAAGATTGGTTAAAAACCCTAATTGGACAAGAATAAGCTTAGGGAGGAGGAAAATGACCTAAATGTTCGTCTAATGACACAAACACACCTATTGGATGCACAAGATTGCATAAAATCCTTAATTGGACAAGAATAAGACTAGGGAGGACGAAAATGACCTAAATGTTCCTCCAATGACACAAACACACCTATTAGATGCACACGATTGCATAAAAACCCTAATTGGACAAGAATAAGACTAGGGAGGACGAAAACGACCTAAATGTTCATCCAATGACACAAATGAACTTATTGTATGCACAAGATTGATTAAAAAACCCTAATTGGACAAGAATAAGCATAGGGAGGACGAAAATTACCTAAATGTTCATCCAATGACACAAACACACATATTGGATGCACAAGATTGCTTAAAACCCTAATTGGACAAGAATAAGACTAGGGAGGACGAAAATGACCTAAATGTTCATCCAAAGACACAAATGAACTTATTGGATGCACAAGATTGGTTAAAAACCCTAATTGGACAAGAATAAGCCTAGGGAGGACGAAAATGACCTAAATGTTCGTCCAATGACACAAACACACCTATTGGATGCACAAGATTGCATAAAAACCCTAATTGGACAAGAATAAGACTAGGGAGGACGAAAATAACCTAAATGTTCTTCCAATGACACAAACACACCTATTGGGTGCACAAGATTGCATAAAAACCCTAATTCGACAAGAATAAGACTAGGGAGGACGAAAATGACCTAAATGTTCATCCAATGACACAAATGAACTTATTGGATGCACAAGATTGGTTAAAAACCCTAATTGGACAAGAATAAGCCTAGGGAGGACGAAAATGACCTAAATGTTCATCCAATGACACAAACACACATATTGGATGCACAAGATTGCATAAAAACCCTAATCTGACAAGAATAAGACTAGGGAGGACGAAAATGACCTAAATGTTCATCCAATGACACAAATGAACTTATTGGATGCACAAGATTGGTTAAAAACCCTAATTGGACAAGAATAAGCCTAGGGAGGACGAAAATGACCTAAATTTTCGTCCAATGACACAAAGACACCTATTGGATGCACAAGATTGCATAAAAACCCTAATTGGACAAGAATAAGACTAGGGAGGACGAAAATGACCTAAATGTTCATCCAATGACACAAATGAACTTATTGGATGCACAAGATTGGTTAAAAACCCTAATTGGACAAGAATAAGCATAGGGAGAACGAGAATGACCTAAATGTTCGTCCAATGACACAAACCCACATATTGGATGCACAAGATTGCTTAAAACCCTAATTGGACAAGAATAAGACTAGGGAGGACGAAAATGACCTAAATGTTCATCCAATGACACAAATGAACTTATTGGATGCACAAGATTGGTTAAAAACCCTAATCGGACAAGAATAAGCCTAGGGAGGACGAAATTGACCTAAATGTTCGTCCAATGACACAAACACACCTATTGGATGCACAAGATTGCATAAAAACCCTAATTGGACAAGAATAAGACTAGGGAGGACGAAAATGACCTAAATGTTCCTCCAATGACACAACCACACCTATTGGATGCACAAGATTGCATAAAAACCCTAATTCGACAAGAATAAGACTAGGGAGGACGAAAATGACCTAAATGTTCATCCAATGACACAAATGAACTTATTGGATGCACAAGATTGGTTAAAAACCCTAATTGGACAAGAATAAGCCTAGGGAGGACGAAAATGACCTAAATGTTCGTCCAATGACACAAACACACCTATTGGATGCACAAGATTGCATAAAAACCCTAATTGGATAAGAATAAAACTAGGGAGGACCAAAATGACCTAAATGTTCCTCCAATGACACAAACACACCTATTGGATGCACAAGATTGCATAAAACCCTAATTCGACAAGAATAAGACTAGGGAGGACGAAAATGACCTAAATGTTCATCCAATGACACAAATGAACTTATTGGATGCACAAGATTGGTTAAAAACCCTAATTGGACAAGAATAAGCCTAGGGAGGACGAAAATGACCTAAATGTTCATCCAATGACACAAATGAACTTATTGGATGCACAAGATTGGTTAAAAACCCTAATTGGACAAGAATAAGCCTAGGGAGGACGAAAATGACCTAAATGTTCATCCAATGACACAAATGAACTTATTGTAAGCACAATATTGGTTAAAAACCCTAATTGGACAAGAATAAGCATAGGGAGGACGAAAATTACCTAAATGTTCATCCAATGACACAAACACACATATTGGATGCACAAGATTGCTTAAAACCCTAATTGGACAAGAATAAGACTAGGGAGGACGAAAATGACCTAAATGTTCATCCAATGACACAAATGAACTTATTGGATGCACAAGATTGGTTAAAAACCATAATTGGACAAGAATAAGCCTAGGGAGGACGAAAATGACCTAAATGTTCGTCCAATGGCACAAACACACCTAGTGGATGCACAAGATTGCATGAAAACCCTATTTGGACAAAAAAAAGACTAGGTAGGACGAAAATGACCTAAATGATCCTCCAATGACACAAACACACCTATTGGATGCACAAGATTGCATATAAACCCTAATTGGACATGAATAAGACTAGGGAGGACGAAAATGACCTAAATGTTCATCCAATGACACAAATGAACTTATTGTATGCACAAGATTGGTTAAAAACCCTAATTGGACAAGAATAAGCATAGGGAGGACGAAAATGACCTAAATGTTCATCCAATGACACAAACACACATATTGGATGCACAAGAATGCTTAAAACCCTAATTGGACAAGAATAAGACTAGGGAGAACGAAAATGACCTAAATGTTCATCCAATGACACAAATGAACTTATTGGATGCACAAGATTGGTTTAAAACCCTAATTGGACAAGAATAAGCCTAGGGAGGACGAAAATGACCTAAATGTTCGTCCAATGACACAAACACACCTATTGGGTGCACAAGATTGCATAAAAACCCTAATTGAACAAGAATAAGACTAGGGAGGACGAAAATGACCTAAATGTTCATCCAATGACACAAATGAACTTATTGTATGCACAAGATTGGTTAAAAACCCTAATTGGACAAGAATAAGCATAGGGAGGACGAAAATGACCTAAATGTTCATCCAATGACACAAACACACATATTGGATGCACAAGATTTCTTAAAACCCTAATTGGACAAGAATAAGACTAGGGAGGACGAAAATGACCTAAATGTTCATCCAATGACACAAATGAACTTATTGGATGCACAAGATTGGTTAAAAACCCTAATTAGACAAGAATAAGCCTAGGTAGGAAAAAAATGACCTAAATGTTCATCCAATGACACAAATGAACTTATTGGATGCACAAGATTGGTTAAAATCCCTAATTGGACAAGAATAAGCCTAGGGAGGAAGAAAATGACCTAAATGTTCGTCCAATGACACAAACACACCTATTGGATGCACAAGATTGCATAAAAACCCTAATTGGACAAGAATAAGCCTAGGGAGGACGAAAATGACCTAAATGTTCATCCAATGACACAAATGAACTTATTGGATGCACAAGATTGGTTAAAAACCCTAATTGGACAAGAATAAGCCTAGGGAGGACGAAAATGACCTAAATAATCGTCCAATGACACAAACACACCTAGTGGATGCACAAGATTGCATGAAAACCCTATTTGGACAAAAAAAAGACTAGGGAGGACGAAAATGACCTAAATGATCCTCCAATGACACAAACACACCTATTGGATGCACAAGATTGCATAAAAACCCTAATTGGACATGAATAAGACTAGGGAGGACGAAAATGACCTAAATGTTCATCCAATGACACAAATGAACTTATTGTATGCACAAGATTGGTTAAAAACCCTAATTGGACAAGAATAAGCATAGGGAGGACGAAAATGACCTAAATGTTCATCCAATGACACAAACACACATATTGGATGCACAAGATTGCTTAAAACCCCAATTGGACAAGAATAAGACTAGGGATGACGAAAATGACCTAAATGTTCATCCAATGACACAAATGAACTTATTGGATGCACAAGATTGGTTAAAAACCCTAATTGGACAAGAATAAGCCTAGGGAGGACGAAAATGACCTAAATGTTCGTCCAATGACACAAACACACCTATTGGATGCACATGATTGCATAAAAACCCTAATTGGACAATAATAAGACTAGGGAGGACGAAAATGACCTAAATGTTCCTCCAATGACACAAACACACCTATTAGATGCACAAGATTGCATAAAAACCCTAATTGGACAAGAATAAGACTAGGGAGGACGAAAATGACCTAAATGTACATCCAATGACACAAATGAACTTATTGGATGCACAAGATTGGTTAAAAACCCTAATTGAACAAGAATAAGCCTAGGGAGGACGAAAATGACCTAAATGTTCATCCAATGACACAAACACACCTATTGGATGCACAAGATTGGTTAGAAACCCTAATTGGACAAGAATAAGCCTAGGGAGGACGAAAATGACCTAAATGTTCATCCAATGACACAAACACACCTATTGGATGCACAAGATTGGTTAAAAACCCTAATTGGACAAGAATAAGCATACGGAGGACGAAAATGACCTAAATTTTCATCAAATGACAAAAACACACCTATTGGATGCACAAGATTGGTTAGAAACCCTTATTGGACAAGAATAAGCCTTGGGAGGACAAAAATGACCTAAATGTTCATCCAATGACACAAATGAACTTATTGGATGCACAAGATTGGTTAAAAACCCTAATTGGACAAGAATAAGCCTAGGGAGGACGAAAATGACCTAAATGTTCATCCAATGACACAAACACACCTATTGGATGCACAAGATTGGTTAGAAACCCTTATTGGACAAAAATAAGCCTAGGGAGGACGAAAATGACTTAAAATGTTAATCCAATGACACAAATGAACTTATTGGATGCACAAGATTGGATAAAAACCCTAATTGGACAAGAATAAGCCTAGGGTGGACGAAAATGACCTAAATGTTCATCCAATGACACAAACACACCTATTGGATGCACAAGATTGGTTAGAAACCCTAATTGGACAACAATAAGCATAGGGAGGACGAAAATAACCTAAATGTTCATCCAATGACACAAATGAACTTATTGGATGCAAAAGATTGGTTAAAAACCCTAATTGGACAAGAATAAGCCTAGGGAGGACGAAAATGACCTAAATGTTCATCCAATGACACAAACACACATATTGGATGCACAAGATTGCTTAAAACCCTAATTGGACAATAATAAGACTAGGGAGGACGGAAATGACCTAAATGTTCAACCAATGACACAAATGAACTTATTGGATGCACAAGGTTGGTTAAAAACCCTAATTGGACAAGAATAAGCCTAGGGAGGACGAAAATGACCTAAATGTTCGTCCAATGACACAAACACACCTATTGGACGCAGAAGATTGCATAAAAACCCTAATTGGACAAGAATAAGCCTAGGGAGGACGAAAATGACCTAAATGTTCATCCAATGACACAAATGAACTTATTGGATGCACAAGATTGGTTAAAAACCCTAATTGGACAAGAATAAGCCTAGGGAGGACGAAAATGACCTAAATGTTCATCCAATGACACAAATGAACTTATTGTAAGCACAATATTGGTTAAAAACCCTAATTGGACAAGAATAAGCATAGGGAGGACGAAAATTACCTAAATGTTCATCCAATGACACAAACACACATATTGGATGCACAAGATTGCTTAAAACCCTAATTGGACAAGAATAAGACTAGGGAGGACGAAAATGACCTAAATGTTCATCCAATGACACAAATGAACTTATTGGATGCACAAGATTGGTTAAAAACCATAATTGGACAAGAATAAGCCTAGGGAGGACGAAAATGACCTAAATGTTCGTCCAATGGCACAAACACACCTAGTGGATGCACAAGATTGCATGAAAACCCTATTTGGACAAAAAAAAGACTAGGTAGGACGAAAATGACCTAAATGATCCTCCAATGACACAAACACACCTATTGGATGCACAAGATTGCATATAAACCCTAATTGGACATGAATAAGACTAGGGAGGACGAAAATGACCTAAATGTTCATCCAATGACACAAATGAACTTATTGTATGCACAAGATTGGTTAAAAACCCTAATTGGACAAGAATAAGCATAGGGAGGACGAAAATGACCTAAATGTTCATCCAATGACACAAACACACATATTGGATGCACAAGATTGCTTGAAACCCTAATTGGAACAGAATAAGACTAGGGAGGACGAAAATGACCTAAATGTTCATCGAATGACACAAATGAACTTATTGGATGCACAAGATTTGTTAAAAACCCTAATTGGACAAGAATAAGCCTAGGGAGGACGAAAATGACCTAAATGTTCATCCAATGACACAAATGAACTTATTGGATGCACAAGATTGGTTGAAAACCCTAATTGGACAAGAATAAGCCTAGGGAGGACGAAAATGACCTAAATGTTCATCCTATGACACAAATGAACTTATTGGATGCACAAGATTGGTTAAAAACCCTAATTGGACAAGAATAAGCCTAGGGAGGACGAAAATGACCTAAATGTTCGTCCAATGACACAAACACACCTATTGGATGCACAAGATTGCATAAAAACCCTAATTGGACAAGAATAAGCCTAGGGAGGACGAAAATGACCTAATTGTTCATCCAATGACACAAATGAATTTATTGGAAGCACAAGATTGGATAAAAACCCTAATTGGACAAAAATATGCCTAGGGAGGACGAAAATGACCTAAATAATCATCCAATGACACAAATGAACTTATTGGATGCACAAGATTGGTTAAAAACCCTAATTGGACAAGAATAAGCCTAGGGAGGACGAAAATGACCTAAATGTTCGTCCAATGACACAAACACACCTATTGGATGCACAAGATTGCATAAAAACCCTAATTGTAAAAGAATAAGGCTAGGGAGGACGAAAATGACCTAAATGTTCATCCAATGACACAAATGAACTTATTGGATGCACAAGATTGGTTAAAAACCCTAATTGGACAAGAATAAGCCTAGGGAGGACGAAAATGACCTAAATGTTCGTCCAATGACACGAACACACCTATTGGATGCACACGATTGCATAAAAACCCTAATTGGACAAGAATAAGACTAGGGAGGACGAGAATGACCTAAATGTTCATCCAATGATACAAATGAACTTATTGGATGCACAAGATTGGTTAAAAACCCTAATTGGACAAGAATAAGCCTAGGGAGGACGAAAATGACCTAAATGTTCGTCCAATGACACAAACACACCTATTGGATGCACAAGATTGCATAAAAACCCTAATTGGACAAGAATAAGACTAGGGAGGACGAAAATGACCTAAATGTTCATCCAATGACACAAATGAACTTATTGGATGCACAAGATTGGTTAAAAAACCTAATTGGACAAGAATAAGCATAGGGAGAAGGAAAATGACCTAAATGTTCGTCCAATGACACAAACCCACATATTGGATGCACAAGATTGCTTAAAACCCTAATTGGACAAGAATAAGACTAGGGAGGACGAAAATGACCTAAATGTTCATCCAATGACACAAATGAACTTATTGGATGCACAAGATTGGTTAAAAACCCTAATCAGACAAGAATAAGCCTAGGGAGGACGAAAATGACCTAAATGTTCCTCCAATGACACAAACACACCTATTGGATGCACAAGATTGCATAAAAACCCTAATTGGACAAGAATAAGACTAGGGAGGACGAAAATGACCTAAATGTTCGTCTAATGACACAAACACACCTATTGGATGCACAAGATTGCATAAAAACCCTAATTGGACTAGAATAAGACTAGGGAGGACGAAAATGACCTAAATGTTCCTCCAATGACACAAATGAACTTATTGTATGCACAAGATGGGTTAAAAACCCTAATTGGACAAGAATAAGCATAGGGAGGACAAAATTGACCTAAATGTTCATCCAATGACACAAACATACATATTGGATGCACAAGATTGCTTAAAACCCTAATTGGACAAGAATAAGACTAGGGAGGACGAAAATGACCTAAATGTTCATCCAATGACACAAATGAACTTATTGGATGCACAAGATTGGTTAAAAACCCTAATTGGACAAGAATAAGCCTAGGGAGGAAAAACATGACCTAAATGTTCATCCAATGACACAAATGAACTTATTGGATGCACATGATTGGTTAAAAACCCTAATTGGACAAGAATAAGCCTAGGGACGACGAAAATGACCTAAATGTTCGTCCAATGACACAAACACACCTATTGGATGCACAAGATTGCATAAAAACCCTAATTGGACAAGAATAAGCCTAGGGAGGACGAAAATGACCTAAATGTTCATCCAATGACACAAATGAACTTATTGGATGCACAAGATTGGTTAAAAACCCAAATTGGACAAGAATAAGCCTAGGGATGACGAAAATGACCTAAATGTTCGTCCAATGACACAAACACACCTATTGGATGCACAAGATTGCTTAAAACCCTAATTGGACAAGAATAAGACTAGGGAGGACGAAAATTACCTAAATGTTCATCCAATGACACAAATGAACTTATTGGATGCACAAGATTGGTTAAAAACCCTAATTGGACAAGAATAAGCCTAGGGAGGACGAAAATGATCTAAATGTTCATCCAATGACACAAATGAACTTATTGGATGCACAAGATTGGTTAAAAACCCTAATTGGACAAGAATAAGCAAAGGGAGGACGAAAATGACCTAAATGTTCGTTCAATGACACAAACACACCTATTGGATGCACAAGATTGCATAAAAACCCTAATTGGACAAGAATAAGACTAGGGAGGATGATAATGACCTAAATGTTCATCCAATGACACTAATGAACTTATTGGATGCACAAGATTGGTTAAAAACCCTAATTGGACAAGAATAAGCATAGGGAGGATGAAAATGACCTAAATGTTCATCCAATGACACAAATGAACTTATTGGATGCACAAGATTGGTTAAAAACCCTAATTGGACAAGAATAATCCTAGGGAGGACGAAAATGACCTAAATGTTCGTCCAATGACAAAACACACATATTGGATGCACAAGATTGCTTAAAACCCTAATTGGACAAGAATAAGACTAGGGAGGACGAAAATGACCTAAATGTTAATCCAATGACACAAATGAACTTATTGGATGCACAAGATTGGTTAAAAACCCTAATTGGACAAGAATAAGCCTAGGGAGGACGAAAATGACCTAAATGTTCGTCCAATGACACAAACACACCTACTGGATGCACAAGATTGCATAAAAACCCTAATTGGACAAGAATAAGCCTAGGGAGGACAAAAATGACCTAAATGTTCATCCAATGACACAAATGAACTTATTGGATGCACAAGATTGGTTAAAAACCCTAATTGGACAAGAATAAGCCTAGGGAGGACGAAAATGACCTAAATGTTCATCCAATGACAAAACACACATATTGGATGCACAAGATTGCTTAAAACCCTAATTGGACAAGAATAAGACTAGGGAGGACGAAAATGACCTAAATGTTAATCCAATGACACAAATGAACTTATTGGATGCACAAGATTGGTTAAAAACCCTAATTGGACAAGAATAAGCCTAGAGAGGAAGAAAATGACCTAAATGTTCGTCCAATGACACAAACACACCTATTGGATGCACAAGATTGGTTAAAAACCCTAATTGGACAAGAATAAGCCTAGGGAGGACGAAAATGACCTAAATGTTCGTCCAATGACACAAACACACCTACTGGATGCACAAGATTGCATAAAAACCCTAATTGGACAAGAATAAGTCTAGGGAGGACAAAAATGACCTAAATGTTCATCCAATGACACAAATGAACTTATTGGATGCACAAGATTGGTTAAAAACCCTAATTGGACAAGAATAAGCCTAGGGAGGACGAAAATGACCTAAATGTTCGTCCAATGACTCAAACACACCTATTGGATGCACAGGATTGAATAAAAACCCTAATTGGACAAGAATAAGACTAGGGAGGACGAAAATGACCAAAATGTTCGTCTAATGACACAAATGAACTTATTGGATGCACAAGATTGGTTAAAAACCCTAATTAGACAAGAATAAGCCTAGGTAGGAAAAAAATGACCTAAATGTTCATCCAATGACACAAATGAACTTATTGGATGCACAAGATTGGTTAAAAACCCTAATTGGACAAGAATAAGCCTAGGGAGGACGAAAATGACCTAAATGTTCGTCCAATGACACAAACACACCTATTGGATGCACAAGATTGCATAAAAACCCTAATTGAACAAGAATAAGCCTAGGGAGGACGAAAATGACCTAAATGTTCGTCCAAGGACACAAACACACCTATTGGATGCACCAGATTGCATAAAAACCCTAATTGGACAAGAATAAGACTAGGGAGGACGAAAATGACATAAATGTTCATCCAATGACACAAATGAACTTATTGGATGCACAAGATTGGTTAAAAACCCTAATTAGACAAGAATAAGCCTAGGGAGGAAAAAAATGACCTAAATGTTCATCCAATGACACAAATGAACTTATTGGATGCACAAGATTGGTTAAAAACCCTAATTGGACAAGAATAAGCCTAGGGAGGACGAAAATGACCTAAATGTTCGTCCAATGACACAAACACACCTATTGGATGCACAAGATTGCATAAAAACCCTAATTGGACAAGAATAAGACTAGGGAGGATGAAAATGACCTAAATGTTCATCCAATGACACAAATGAACTTATTGGATGCACAAGATTGGTTAAAAACCCTAATTGGACAAGAATAAGCATAGGGAGGACGAAAATGACCTAAACGTTCATCCAATGACACAAACCCACATATTGGATGCACAGGATTGCTTAAAACCCTAATTGGACAAGAATAAGACTAAGGAGGACAAAAATGACCTAAATGTTCGTCCAATGACACAAATGAATTTATTGAATGCACAAGATTGGTTAAAAACCCTAATCGGACAAGAATAAGCCTAGGGAGGATGAAAATGACCTAAATGTTCTTCCAATGACACAAACACACCTATTGGATGCACAAGATTGCATAAAAACCCTAATTGGACAAGAATAAGACTAGGGAGGACGAAAATGACCTAAATGTTCCTCCAATGACACAAATGAACTTATTGGTTGCACAAGATTGGTTAAAAACCCTAATTGGACAAGAATAAGCCTAGGGAGGACGAAAATGACCTAAATGTTCGTCCAATGACACAAACACACCTATTGGATGCACAAGATTGCATAAAAACCCTAATTTGACAAGAATAAGACTAGGGTGGACGAAAATGACCTAAATGTTCCTCCAATGACACAAACACACCTATTGGATGCATAAGATTGCATAAAAACCCTTATTGGACAAGAATAAGACTAGGGAGGACGTAAATGACCTAAATGTTCCACCAATGACACAAATGAACTTATTGGATGCACTAGGTTGGTTAAAAACCCTAATTTGAGAAGCATAAGCCTAGGGAGGACGAAAATGACCTAAATGTTCAACCAATGACACAAGTGAACTTATTGGATGCACAAGGTTGGTTAAAAACCCTAATTGGACAAGAATAAGCCTAGGGAGGACGAAAATGACCTAAATGTTCGTCCAATGACACAAACACACCTATTGGATGCACAAGATTGCATAAAAACCCTAATTGGACAAGAATAAGCCTAGGGAGGACGAAAATGACCTAAATGTTCGTCCAATGACACAAACAGACCTATAGGATGCACAAGATTGCATAAAAACCCTAATTGTACAAGAACAAGCCTAGGGAGGACGAAAATGACCTAAATGTTCATCCAATGACACAAATGAACTTATTGGCTGCACAAGATTGGTTAAAAACCCTAATTGGACAAGAATAAGCCTAGGGAGGACGAAAATGACCTAAATGTTCGTCCAATGACACAAACACACCTATTGGATGCACAAGATTGCATAAAAACCCTAATTGGACATGAATAAGACTAGGGAGGACGAAAATGACCTAAATGTTCATCCAATGACACAAATGAACTTATTGTATGCACAAGATTGGTTAAAAACCCTAATTGGACAAGAATAAGCATAGGGAGGACGAAAATGACCTAAATGTTCATCCAATGACACAAACACACATATTGGATGCACAAGATTGCTTAAAACCCCAATTGGACAAGAATAAGACTAGGGATGACGAAAATGACCTAAATGTTCATCCAATGACACAAATGAACTTATTGGATGCACAAGATTGGTTAAAAACCCTAATTGGACAAGAATAAGCCTAGGGAGGACTAAAATGACCTAAATGTTCATCCAATGACACAAATGAACTTATTGGATGCACAAGATTGGTTAAAAACCCTAATTCGGCAAGAATAAGCCTAGGGAGGACCAAAATGACCTAAATGTTCGTCCAATGACACAAACACACATATTGGATGCACAAGATTGCATAAAAACCCAAATTGGACAAGAATAAAACTAGGGAGGACGAAAATGACCTAAATGTTCCTACAATGACACAAACACACCTATTGGATGCATAAGATTGCATAAAAACCCTAATTGGACAAGAATAAGACTAGGGAGGACGAAAATGACCTAAATGTTCATCCAATGACACAAATGAACTTATTGGATGCACAAGATTGGTTAAAAACCCTAATTGGACAAGAATAAGCCTAGGGAGGACGAAAATGACCTAAATGTTCATCCAATGACACAAATGAACTTATTGGATGCACAAGATTGGTTGAAAACCCTAATTGGACAAGAATAAGCCTAGGGAGGATGAAAATGACCTAAATGATCATCCAATGACACAAATGAACTTATTGGATGCACAAGATTGGTTAAAACCATAATTGGACAAGAATAAGCCTAGGGTGGACGAGAATGACCTAAATGTTCGTCCAATGACACAAACACACCTATTGGATGCAGAAGATTGCATAAAAACCCTAATTGGACAAGAATAAGACTAGGGAGGACGAAAATGACCTAAATGTTCATCCAATGACACAAATGAACTTATTGGATGCACAAGATTGGTTAAAAACCCTAATTGGACAAGAATAAGCCTAGGGAGGACGAATATGACCTAAATGTTTGTTCAATGACACAAACACACCTATTGGATGCACAAGATTGCATAAAAACCCTAATTGGACAAGAATAAGACTAGGGAGGACGAAAATGACCTAAATGTTCCTCCAATGACACAAACACACCTATTGGATGCACAAGATTGCAAAAAAACCTTAATTGGACAAGAATAAGACTAGGGAGGACGAAAATGACCTAAATGTTCATCCAATGACACAAATGAACTTATTGGATGCACAAGATTGGTTAAAAACCCTAATTGGACAAGAATAAGACTAGGGAGGACGAAAATGACCTAAATGTTCCTCCAATGACACAAATACACCTATTGGATGCACAAGATTGCATAAAAACCCTAATTGGACAAGAATAAGACTAGGGAGGACGAAAATGACCTAAATGTTCATCCAATGACACAAATGAACTTATTGGATGCACAAGATTGGTTAAAAACCCTAATTGGACAAGAATAAGCCTAGGGAGGACGAAAATGACCTAAATGTTCCTCCAATGACACAAATATACTTATTGGATGTACAAGATTGGCTAAAAACCCTAATTGGACAAGAATAAGCCTAGGGAGGAAGAAAATGACCTAAATGTTCATCAATGACACAAATGAACTTATTGGATGCACAAGATTGGTTAAAACCCTAATTGGACAAGAATAAGCCTAGGGAGGACAAAAATGACCTAAATGTTCGTCCAATGACACAAACGCACCTATTGGATGCACATGATTGAATAAAAACCCTAATTGGACAAGAATAAGCCAATGGAGGACGAAAATGACCTAAATGTTCATCCAATGACACAAATAAACTTATTGGATGCACATGATTGGTTAAAAACCCTAATTGGACAAGAATAAGCCTAGGGAGGACGAAAATGACCTAAATGTTGGTCCAATGACACAAATGAACTTATTGGATGCACAAGGTTGCTTAAAAACCCTAATTGGACAAGAATAAGTCTAGGGAGGACGA
This sequence comes from Cicer pinnatifidum, assembly GCA_037974775.1. Classification (NCBI taxonomy): domain Eukaryota; kingdom Viridiplantae; phylum Streptophyta; class Magnoliopsida; order Fabales; family Fabaceae; genus Cicer; species Cicer pinnatifidum. The sequence continues at coordinate 208,970 of JBBPBR010000581.1, read as the reverse complement.
AAATGACTTAATTGTTCAACCAATGACACAATTGAACTTATTGGATGCACAAGGTTGGTTAAAAACCCTAATTGGACAAGAATAAGCCTAGGGAGGACGAAAATGACCTAAATGTTCGTCCAATGACACAAACACACCTATTGGATGCACAAGATTGCATAAAAACCCTAATTGAACAAGAATAAGACTAGCGAGGACGAAAATGACCTAAATGTTCCTCCAATGACACAAACACACCTATTGGATGCACAAGATTGCATAAAAACCCTAATTGGACAAGAATAAGACTAGGGAGGACGAAAATGACCTAAATGATCCTCCAATGACACAAACACACCTATTGGATGCACAAGATTGCATAAAAACCCTAATTGGACAAGAATAAGCCTAGGGACGACGAAAATGACCTAAATGTTCATCCAATGACACAAATGAACTTATTGGATGCACAAGATTGGTTAAAAACCCTAATTGGACAAGATTAAGCCTAGGGAGGACGAAAATGACCTAAATGTTCAACCAATGACACAATTGAACTTATTGGATGCACAAGGTTGGTTAAAAACCCTAATTGGACAAGAATAAGCCTAGGGAGGACGAAAATGACCTAAATGTTCGTCCAATGACACAAACACACCTATTGGATGCACAAGATTGCATAAAAACCCTAATTGAACAAGAATAAGCCTAGGGAGGACGAAAATGACCTAAATGTTCGTCCAATGACACAAACACACCTATTGGATGCACAAGATTGCATAAAAACCCTAATTGGACAAGAATAAGCCTAGGGAGGACGAAAATGACCTAAATGTTCGTCCAATGACGAAACACACATATTGGATGCACAAGATTGCTTAAAACCCTAATTGGACAAGAATAAGACTAGGGAGGACGAAAATGACCTAAATGTTAATCCAATGACACAAATGAACTTATTGGATGCACAAGATTGGTTAAAAACCCTAATTGGACAAGAATAAGCCTAGGGAGGAAGAAAATGACCTAAATGTTCGTCCAATGACACAAACACACCTATTGGATGCACAAGATTGCATAAAAACCCTAATTGCACAAAAATAAGACTAGGGAGGACGAAAATGACCTAAATGTTCCTCCAATGACACAAAGACACCTATTGGATGCACAAGATTGCATAAAAACCCTAATTGGACAAGAATAAGACTAGGGAGGACGAAAATGACCTAATTGTTCATCCAATGACACAAATGAACTTATTGTATGCACAAGATTGGTTAAAAACCCTAATTGGACAAGAATAAGCATAGGAAGGACGAAAATGACCTAAATGTTCATCCAATGACACAAACACACCTATTGGATGCACAAGTTTGCATAAAAACCCTAATTGGACAAGAATAAGACTAGGGAGGACGAAAATGACCTAAATGTTCATCCAATGACACAAATGAACTTATTGTAAGCACAAGATTGGTTAAAAACCCTAATTGGACAAGAATAAGCATAGGGAGGACGAAAATTACCTAAATGTTCATCCAATGACAAACACACATATTGGATGCACAAGATTGCTTAAAACCCTAATTGGACAAGAATAAGACTAGGGAGGACGAAAATGACCTAAATGTTCATCCAATGACACAAATGAACTTATTGGATGCACAAGATTGGTTAAAAACCCTAAATGGACAAGAATAAGCCTAGGGAGGAAGAAAATGACCTAAATGTTCGTCCAATGACACAAACACACCTATTGGATGCACAAGATTGGTTAAAAACCCTAACTGGACAAGAATAAGCATAGGAAGGACGAAAATGACCTAAATGTTCATCCAATGACACAAACACACCTATTGCATGCACAAGTTTGCATAAAAACCCTAATTGGACAAGAATAAGACTAGGGAGGACGAAAATGACCTAAATGTTCATCCAATGACACAAATGAACTTATTGTAAGCACAAGATTGGTTAAAAACCCTAATTGGACAAGAATAAGCATAGGGAGGACGAAAATGACCTAAATGTTCATCCAATGACACAAACACACATATTGGATGCACAAGATTTCTTAAAACCCTAATTGGACAAGAATAAGAATAGGGAGGACTAAAATGACCTAAATGTTCATCCAATGACACAAATGAACTTATTGGATGCACAAGATTGGTTAAAAACCCTAATTGGACAAGAATAAGCCTAGGGAGGACGAAAATGACCTAAATGTTCGTCCAATGACAAAACACACATATTGGATGCACAAGATTGCTTAAAACCCTAATTGGACAAGAATAAGACTAGGGAGGACGAAAATGACCTAAATGTTAATCCAATGACACAAATGAACTTATTGGATGCACAAGATTGGTTAAAAACCCTAATTGGACAAGAATAAGCCTAGAGAGGAAGAAAATGACCTAAATGGTCGTCCAATGACACAAACACACCTATTGGATGCACAAGATTGGTTAAAAACCCTAATTGGACAAGAATAAGCCTAGGGAGGACGAAAATGACCTAAATGTTCGTCCAATGACACAAACACACCTACTGGATGCACAAGATTGCATAAAAACCCTAATTGGACAAGAATAAGCCTAGGGAGGACAAAAATGACCTAAATGTTCATCCAATGACACAAATGAACTTATTGGATGCACAAGATTGGTTAAAAACCCTAATTGGACAAGAATAAGCCTAGGGAGGACGAAAATGACCTAAATGTTCGTCCAATGACAAAACACACATATTGGATGCACAAGATTGCTTAAAACCCTAATTGGACAAGAATAAGACTAGGGAGGACGAAAATGACCTAAATGTTAATCCAATGACACAAATGAACTTATTGGATGCACAAGATTGCATAAAAACCCTAATTGGACAAGAATAAGCCTAGGGAGGAAGAAAATGACGTAAAAGTTCGTCCAATGACACAAACACACCTATTGGATGCACAAGATTGGTTAAAAACCCTAATTGGACAAGAATAAGCATAGGAAGGACGAAAATGACCTAAATGTTCATCCAATGACACAAACACACCTATTGCATGCACAAGTTTGCATAAAAACCCTAATTGGACAAGAATAAGACTAGGGAGGACGAAAATGACCTAAATGTTCATCCAATGACACAAATGAACTTATTGTAAGCACAAGATTGGTTAAAAACCCTAATTGGACAAGAATAAGCATAGGGAGGACGAAAATGACCTAAATGTTCATCCAATGACACAAACACACATATTGGATGCACAAGATTTCTTAAAACCCTAATTGGACAAGAATAAGACTAGGGAGGACTAAAATGACCTAAATGTTCATCCAATGACACAAATGAACTTATTGGATGCACAAGATTGGTTAAAAACCCTAATTGGACAAGAATAAGCCTAGGGAGGACGAAAATGACCTAAATGTTCGTCCAATGACACAAACACACCTATTGGATGCACAAGATTGCATAAAAACCCTAATTGGACAAGAATAAGACTAGGGAGGACGAAAATGACCTAAATGTTCCTCCAATGACACAAACACACCTATTGGATGCACAAGATTGTATAAAAACCCTAATTCGACAAGAATAAGACTAGGGAGGATGAAAATGACCTAAATGTTCCTCCAATGACACAAACACACCTATTGGATGCACAAGATTGCATAAAAACCCTAATTGGACAAGAATAAGACTAGGGAG
>JBBPBR010000581.1:187064-205111 GCA_037974775.1 Cicer pinnatifidum | reverse complement strand
TAAATGTTCCTCCAATGACACAAACACACCTATTGGATGCACAAGATTGTATAAAAACCCTAATTCGACAAGAATAAGACTAGGGAGGATGAAAATGACCTAAATGTTCCTCCAATGACACAAACACACCTATTGGATGCACAAGATTGCATAAAAACCCTAATTGGACAAGAATAAGACTAGGGAGAACGTAAATGACCTAAATGTTCCACCAATGATAACAATGAACTTATTGGATGCACAAGGTTGGTTAAAAACCCTAATTGGACAAGAATAAGCCTAGGGAGGACGAAAATGACCTAAATGTTCAACCAATGACACAAATGAACTTATTGGATGCACAAGGTTGGTTACGAAAATGACCTAAATGTTCGTCCAATGACACAAACACACCTATTGGATCACAGGGTTGCCTAAAAACCCTAATTGGACAAGAATAAGCCTAGGGAGGACGAAAATGACCTAAATGTTCGTCCAATGACACAAACACACCTATAGGATGCACAGGATTGCATAAAAACCCTAATTGGACAAGAACAAGCCTAGGGAGGACGAAAATGACCTAAATGTTCATCCAATGACACAAATGAACTTATTGGATGCACAAGATAGGTTAAAAACCCTAATTCGACAAGAATAAGCCTAGGGAGGACGTAAATGACCTAAATGTTCATCCAATGACACAAATGAACTTATTGGATGCACAAGATTGGTTAAAAACCCTAATTGGACAAGAATAAGCCTAGGGAGGACGAAAATGACCTAAATGATCGTCCAATGACACAAACACACCTATTGGATGCACAAGATTGCATAAAAACCCTAATTGGACAAGAACAAGCCTAGGGAGGACGAAAATGACCTAAATGTTCATCCAATGATACAAATGAACTTATTGGATGCACAAGATTGGTTAAAAAACCTAATTGGACAAGAATAAGCCTAGGGAGGACGTAAATGACCTAAATGTTCATCCAATGACACAAATGAACTTATTGGATGCACAAGATTGGTTAAAAACCCTAATTGGACAAGAATAAGCCTAGGGAGGACAAAAATGACCTAAATGTTCATCCAATGACACAAATGAACTTATTCGATGCACAAGATTGCATAAAAACCCTAATTGGACAAGAATAAGACTAGGGAGGACGAAAATGACCTAAATGTTCATCCAATGACACAAATGAACTTATTGGATGCACAAGATTGGTTAAAAACCCTAATTAGACCAGAATAAGCCTAGGGAGGAAAAAAATGACCTAAATGTTCATCCAATGACACAAATGAACTTATTGGATGCACAAGATTGGTTAAAAACCCTAATTGGACAAGAATAAGCCTAGGGAGGACGAAAATGACCTAAATGTTCGTCCAATGACACAAACACACCTATTGGATGCACAAGATTGCATAAAAACCCTAATTGCACAAAAATAAGACTAGGGAGGACGAAAATGACCTAAATGTTCCTCCAATGACACAAAGACACCTATTGGATGCACAAGATTGCATAAAAACCCTAATTGGACAAGAATAAGACTAGGGAGGACGAAAATGACCTAATTGTTCATCCAATGACACAAATGAACTTATTGTATGCACAAGATTGGTTAAAAACCCTAATTGGACAAGAATAAGCCTAGGGAGGACGAAAATGACCTAAATGTTCGTCCAATGACACAAACACACCTACTGGATGCACAAGATTGCATAAAAACCCTAATTGGACAAGAATAAGCATAGGGAGGACGAAAATGACCTAAATGTTCATCCAATGACACAAATGAACTTATTGTAAGCACAAGATTGGTTAAAAACCCTAATTGGACAAGAATAAGCATAGGGAGGACGAAAATTACCTAAATGTTCATCCAATGACACAAACACACATATTGGATGCACAAGATTGCTTAAAACCCTAATTGGACAAGAATAAGACTAGGGAGGACGAAAATGACCTAAAATTTCGTCCAATGACACAAACACACCTATTGGATGCACAAGATTGCATAAAAACCCTAATTGGACAAGAATAAGACTAGGGAGGACGAAAATGACCTAAATGTTCCTCCAAAGACACAAACAAACCTATTGGATGCACAAGATTGCATAAAAACCCTAATTGGACAAGAATAAGACTAGGGAGGACGAAAATGACCTAAATGTTCCTCCAAAGACACAAACACACCTTTTGGATGCACAAGATTGCATAAAAACCCTAATTGGACAAGAATAAGACTAGGGAGGTTGAAAATGACCTAAATGTTCATCCAATGACACAAATGAACTTGTTGTATGCACAAGATTGGTTAAAAACCCTAATTGGACAAGAATAAGCATAGGGAGGATAAAAATGACCTAAATGTTCATCCAATGACACAAACACACATATTGGATGCACAAGATTGCTTAAAACCCTAATTGGACAAGAATAAGACTAGGGAGGACGAAAATGACCTAAATGTTCATCCAATGACACAAATGAACTTATTGGATGCACAAGATTGGTTAAAAACCCTAATTGGACAAGAATAAGCCTAGGGAGGAAAAACATGACGTAAATGTTCATCCAATGACACAAATGAACTTATTGGATGCACATGATTGGTTAAAAACCCTAATTGGACAAGAATAAGCCTAGGGATGACGAAAATGACCTAAATGTTCGTCCAATGACACAAACACACCTATTGGATGCACAAGATTGCATAAAAACCCTAATTGGACAAGAATAAGACTAGGGAGGACGAAAATGACCTAAATGTTCATCCAACGACACAAACACACCTAAATGTTCGTCCAATGACACAGACACACCTATTGGATGCACAAGATTGCATAAAATCCCTAATTGGACAAGAATAAGACTAGGGAGGACGAAAATGACCTAAATGTTCCTCCAATGACACAAACACACTTATTGGATGCACAAGATTGCATAAAAACCCTAATTGGACAAGAATAAGACTAGGGAGGACGAAAATGACCTAAATGTTCATCCAATGACACAAATGAACTTATTGGATGCACAAGATTGGTTAAAAACCCTAATTGGACAAGAATAAGCCTAGGGAGGACGAAAATGACCTAAATGTTCATCCAATGACACAAATGAACTTATTGGATGCACAAGATTGGTTAAAAACCCTAATTGGACAAGAATAGGCCTAGGGAGGACGAAAATGACCTAAATGTTCATCCAATGACACAAATGAACTTATTGGATGCACAAGATTGGTTAAAAACCCTAATTGGACAAGAATAAGCCTAGGGAGGACAAAAATGACCTAAATGTTCATCCAATGACACAAATGAACTTATTGGATGCACAAGATTGGTTAAAAACCCTAATTGGACAAGAATAAGCCTAGGGAGGACGAAAATGACCTAAATGTTCATCCAATGACAAAACACACATATTGGATGCACAAGATTGCTTAAAACCCTAATTGGACAAGAATAAGACTAGGGAGGACGAAAATGACCTAAATGTTAATCCAATGACACAAATGAACTTATTGGATGCACAAGATTGGTTAAAAACCCTAATTGGACAAGAATAAGCCTAGAGAGGAAGAAAATGACCTAAATGTTCGTCCAATGACACAAACACACCTATTGGATGCACAAGATTGGTTAAAAACCCTAATTGGACAAGAATAAGCCTAGGGAGGACGAAAATGACCTAAATGTTCGTCCAATGACACAAACACACCTAGTGGATGCACAAGATTGCATGAAAACCATATTTGGACAAAAAAAAGACTAGAGAGGACGAAAATGACCTAAATGATCCTCCAATGACACAAACACACCTAATGGATGCACAAGATTGCATAAAAACCCTAATTGGACATGAATAAGACTAGGGAGGACGAAAATGACCTAAATGTTCATCCAATGACACAAATGAACTTATTGTATGCACAAGATTGGTAAAAAACCCTAATTGGACAAGAATAAGCATAGGGAGGACGAAAATGACCTAAATGTTCATCCAATGACACAAACACACATATTGGATGCACAAGATTTCTTAAAACCCTAATTGGACAAGAATAAGACTAGGGAGGACGAAAATGACCTAAATGTTCATCCAATGACACAAATGAACTTATTGGATGCACAAGATTGGTTAAAAACCCTAATTAGACAAGAATAAGCCTAGGTAGGAAAAAAATGACCTAAATGTTCATCCAATGACACAAACACACCTATTGCATGCACAAGTTTGCATAAAAACCCTAATTGGACAAGAATAAGACTAGGGAGGACGAAAATGACCTAAATGTTCATCCAATGACACAAATGAACTTATTGTAAGCACAAGATTGGTTAAAAACCCTAATTGGACAAGAATAAGCATAGGGAGGACGAAAATTACCTAAATGTTCATCCAATGACACAAACACACATATTGGATGCACAAGATTGCTTAAAACCCTAATTGGACAACAATAAGACTAGGTAGGACGAAAATGACCTAAATGTTCATCCAATGAAACAAACACACATATTGGATGCACAAGATTGCTTAAAACCCTAATTGGACAAGAATAAGACTAGGGAGGACGAAAATGACCTAAATGTTCCTCCAATGACACAAATGAACTTATTGGATGCACAAGATTGGTTAAAAACCCTAATTGGACAAGAATAAGTTTAGGAAGGACGAAAATGACCTAAATGTTCGTCCAATGACACAAACACACCTATTGGATGCACAAGATTGCATAAAAACCCTAATTGGACAAGAATAAGACTAGGGAGGACGAAAATGACCTAAATGTTCCTCCAATGACACAAACACACCTATTGGATGCACAAGATTGCATTAAAATCCTAATTCGACAAGAATAAGACTAGGGAGGACGAAAATGACCTAAATGTTCATCCAATGACACAAATGAACTTATTGGATGCACGAGATTGGTTAAAAACCCTAATTGGACAATAATAAGCGTAGGGAGGACGAAAATTACCTAAATGTTCGTCCAATGACACAAACACACATATTGGATGCACAAGATTGCTTAAAACCCTAATTGGACAAGAATAAGACTAGGGAGGACGAAAATGACCTAAATGTTCATCCAATGACACAAATGAACTTATTGGATGCACAAGATTGGTTAAAAACCCTAATTGGACAAGAATAAGCCTAGGGAGGACGAAAATGACCTAAATGTTCGTCCAATGACACAAACACACTATTGGATGCACAAGATTGCATAAAAACCCTAATTCGACAAGAATAAGACTAGGGAGGACGAAAATGACCTAAATGTTCATCCAATAACACAAATGAACTTATTGGATCCACAAGATTGGTTAAAAACCCTAATTGGACAAGAATAAGCATAGGGAGGACGAAAATGACCTAAACGTTCATCCAATGACACAAACCCACATATTGGATGCACAAGATTGCTTAAAACCCTAATTGGACAAGAATAAGACAAGGGAGGACGAAAATGACCTAAATGTTCATCCAATGACACAAATGAACTTATTGGATGCACAAGATTGGTTAAAAACCCTAATTGGACAAGAATAAGCCTAGGGAGGACGAAAATGACCTAAATGTTCGTCCAATGACACAAACACACCTATTGGATGCACAAGATTGCATAAAAACCCTAATTGGACAAGAATAAGCCTAGGGAGGACGAAATGACCTAAATGTTCATCCAATGACACAAATGAACTTATTGGAAGCACAAGATTGGTTAAAAACTCTAATTGGACAAAAATAAGCCTAGGGAGGACGAAAATGACCTAAATAATCATCCAATGACACAAATGAACTTATTGGATGCACAAGATTGGTTAAAAACCCTAATTGGACAAGAATAAGCCTAGGGAGGACGAAAATGACCTAAATGTTCATCCAATGACACAAATCAACTTATTGGATGCACATGATTGACTAAAAACCCTAATTGGACAAGAATAAGCCTAGAGAGGACGAAAATGACCTAAATGTTCGTCTAATGACACAAATGAACTTATTGGATGCACAAGATTGGTTAAAAACCCTAATTGGACAAGAATAAGCCTAGGGAGGACGAAAATGACCTAAATGTTCGTCCAATGACACAAACACACCTATTGGATGCACAAGATTGAATAAAATCCCTAATTGGACAAGAATAAGACTAGGGAGGACGAAAATGACCTAAATGTTCGTCCAATGACACAAACACACCTATTGGATGCACAAGATTGCTTAAAAACCCTAATTGGACAAGAATAAGACTAGGGAGGATGAAAATGACCTAAATGTTCCTCCAATGACACAAATGAACTTATTGGATGCACAAGATTGGCTAAAAACCCTAATTGGACAAGAATAAGCATAGGGAGGACGAAAAAAGACCTAAATGTTCCTCCAATGTCACAAATGAACTTATTGGATGCACAAGATTGGCTAAAAACCCTAATTGGACAAGATTAAGCCTAGGGAGGACGAAAATGACCTAAATGTTCATCCAATGACACAAATGAACTTATTGGATGCACAAGATTGGTTAAAAACCCTAATTGGTCAAGAATAAGCCTAGGGAGGACGAAAATGACCTAAATGTTCGTCCAATGACACAAACACACCTATTGGATGCACAAGATTGCATAAAAACCCTAATTGGACAAGAATAAGACTAGGGAGGACGAAAATGACCTAAATGTTCCTCCAATGACACAAACACACCTATTGGATGCACAAGATTGGTTAAAAACCATAATTGGACAAGAATAAGCCTAGGGAGGACGAAAATGACCTAAATGTTCCTCCAATGACACAAACACACCTATTGGATGCACAAGATTGGTTAAAAACCATCATTGGAAAAGAATAAGCCTAGGGAGGACGAAAATGACCTAAATGTTCATCCAATGACACAAATGAACTTATTCGATGCACAAGATTGGTTAAAAACTCTAATTGGACAAGAATAAGCCTAGGGAGGATGAAAATGACCTAAATGTTCAACCAATGACACAAATGAACTTATTGGATGCACAAGGTTGGTTAAAAACCTTAATTGGACAAGAATAAGCCTAGGGAGGACGAAAATGACCTAAATGTTCGTCCAATGACACAAACACACCTATTGGATGCACAAGATTGCATAAAAACCCTAATTGGACAAGAATAAGACTAGGGAGGACGAAAATGACCTAAATGTTCCTCCAATGACACAAACACACCTATTGAATGCACAAGATTGCATAAAAACCCTAATTGGACAAGAATAAGACTAGGGAGGACGTAAATGACCTAAATGTTCCACCAATGACACAAATGAACTTATTGGATGCACAAGGTTCGTTAAAAACCCTAATTGGACAAGAATAAGCCTAGGGAGGACGAAAATGACCTAAATGTTCAACCAATGACACAAATGAACTTATTGGATGCACAAGGTTGGTTAAAAACCCTAATTGGACAAGAATAAGCCTAGGGAGGACGAAAATGACCTAAATGTTCGTCCAATGACACAAACACACCTATTGGATGCACAAGATTGCATAAAAACCCTAATTGGACAAGAATAAGACTAGGGAGGACGAAAATGACCTAAATGTTCCTCCAATGACACAAACACACCTATTGAATGCACAAGATTGCATAAAAACCCTAATTGGACAAGAATAAGACTAGGGAGGACGTAAATGACCTAAATGTTCCACCAATGACACAAATGAACTTATTGGATGCACAAGGTTGGTTAAAAACCCTAATTGGACAAGAATAAGACTAGGGAGGACAAAAATGACCTAAATGTTCATCCAATGACACAAATGAACTTATTGGATGCACAAGATTGGTTAAAAACCCTAATTGGACAAGAATAAGCCTAGGGAGGACGAAAATGACCTAAATGTTCGTCCAATGACACAAACACACCTATTGGATGCACAAGATTGCATAAAAACCCTAATTGGACAAGAATAAGACTAGGGAGGACGAAAATGACCTAAATGTTCCTCCAATGACACAAACACACCTACTGGATGCACAAGATTGTATAAAAACCCTAATTCGACAAGAATAAGACTAGGGAGGACGAAAATGACCTAAATGTTCCTCCAATGACAGAAACACACCTATTGGATGCACAAGATAGCATAAAAACCCTAATTGGACAAGAATAAGACTAGGGAGGACGTAAATGACCTAAATGTTCCACCAATGACACAAATGAACTTATTGGATGCAAAAGGTTGGTTAAAAACCCTAATTGGACAAGAATAAGCCTAGGGAGGACGAAAATGACCTAAATGTTCGTCCAATGACACAAACACACCTATTGGATGCACAAGATTGCATAAAAACCCTAATTGGACAAGAATAAGACTAGGGAGGACGAAAATGACCTAAATGTTCCTCCAATGACACAAACACACCTATTGGATGCACAAGATTGTATAAAAACCCTAATTCGACAAGAATAAGACTAGGGAGGACGAAAATGACCTAAATGTTCCTCCAATGCCACAAACACACCTATTGGATGCACAAGATTGCATAAAAACCCTAATTGGACAAGAATAAGACTAGGGAGAACGTAAATGACCTAAATGTTCCACCAATTATAACAATGAACTTATTGGATGCACAAGGTTGGTTAAAAACCCTAATTGGACAAGAATAAGCCTAGGGAGGACGAAAATGACCTAAATGTTCAACCAATGACACAAATGAACTTATTGGATGCACAAGATTGGTCAAAAACCCTAATTGGACAAGAATAAGCCTAGGGAGGACGAAAATGACCTAAATGTTCGTCCAATGACACAAACACACCTATTGGATGCACAAGATTGCATAAAAACCCTAATTGGACAAGAATAAGACTAGGGAGGACGAAAATGACCTAAATGTTCCTCCAATGACACAAACACACCTATTGGATGCACAAGATTGCATAAAACCCTAATTCGACAAGAATAAGACTAATGAGGAGGAAAATGACCTAAATGTTCCTCCAATGACACAAACACACCTATTGGATGCACAAGATTGCATAAAAACCCTAATTGGACAAGAATAAGACTTGGGAGGACGAAAATGACCTAAATGTTCATCCAATGACACAAATGAACTTATTGGCTGCACAAAAACCCTAATTGGACAAGAATAAGCCTAGGGAGGACGAAAATGACCTAAATGTTCGTCCAATGACACAAACACACCTATTGGATGCACAAGATTGCATAAAAACCCTAATTGGACAAGAATAAGACTAGGGAGGACGAAAATGACCTAAATGTTCCTCCAATGACACAACCACACCTATTGGATGCACAAGATTGCATAAAAACCTTAATTGGACAAGAATAAGCATAGGGAGGACAAAAATGACCTAAATGTTCATCCAATGACACAAATGAACTTATTGGATGCACAAGATTGGTTAAAAACCCTAATTGGACAAGAATAAGCATAGGGAGGACGAAAATGACCTAAATGTTCATCCAATGACACAAACACAGATATTGGATGCACAAGATTGCTTAAAACCCTAATTGGACAAGAATAAGACTAGGGATGACGAAAATGACCTAAATGTTCATCCAATGACACAAATGAACTTATTGGATGCACAAGATTGGTTAAAAACCCTAATTGGACAAGAATAAGCCTAGGGAGGACGAAAATGACCTAAATGTTCGTCCAATGACACAAACACACCTATTGGATGCACAAGATTGCATAAAAACCCTAATTGGACATTAATAAGACTAGGGAGGACGAAAATGACCTAAATGTTCCTCCAATGACACAAACACACCTATTGGATGCACAAGATTGCATAAAAACCCTAATTGGACAAGAATAAGACTAGGGAGGACGATAATGACCTAAATGTTCATCCAATGACACAAATGAACTTATTGGATGCACAAGATTGGTTAAAAACCCTAATTGGACAAGAATAAGCATAGGGAGGACGAAAATGACCTAAATGTTCATCCAATGACACAAACGAACTTATTGGATGCACAAGATTGGTTAAAAACCCTAATTGGACAAGAATAAGCCTAGGGAGGACGAAAATGACCTAAATGTTCGTCCAATGACACAAACACACCTACTGGATGCACAAGATTGCATAAAAACCCTAATTGGACAAGAATAAGCATAGGGAGGACGAAAATGACCTAAATGTTCATCCAATGACACAAATGAACTTATTGGATGCACAAGATTGGTTAAAAACCCTAATTGGACAAGAATAAGCCTAGGGAGGGCGAAAATGACCTAAATGTCCGTCCAATGACACAAACACACCTATTGGATGCACAAGATTGCATAAAAACCCTAATTGGACAAGAATAAGACTAGGGAGGACGAAAATGACCTAAATGTTCATCCAATGACACAAATGAACTTATTGTATGCACAAGATTGGTTAAAAAACCCTAGTTGGACAAGAATAAGCATAGGGAGGACGAAAATTACCTAAATGTTCATCCAATGACACAAACACACATATTGGATGCACAAGATTGCTTAAAACCCTAATTGGACAAGAATAAGACTAGGGAGGACGAAAATGACCTAAATGTTCATCCAATGACACAAATGAACTTATTGGATGCACAAGATTGGTTGAAAACCCTAATTGGACAAGAATAAGCCTAGGGAGGACGTAAATGACCTAAATGTTCCACCAATGACACAAATGAACTTATTGGATGCACAAGGTTGGTTAAAAACCCTAATTGGACAAGAATAAGCCTAGGGAGGACGAAAATGACCTAAATGTTCAACCAATGACACAAATGAACTTATTGGATGCACAAGGTTAGTTAAAAACCCTAATTGAACAAGAATTAGCCTAGGGAGGACGAAAATGACCTAAATGTTCATCCAATGACACAAATGAACTTATTGGATGCACAAGATTGGTGAAAAACCCTAATTGGACAAGAATAAGCGTAGGGAGGAAGAAAATGACCTAAATGTTCATCCAATGACACAAATGAACTTATTGGATGCACAAGATTGGTTAAAAACCCTAATTGGACAAGAATAAGCATAGGGAGGACGAAAATGACCTAAATGTTCATCCAATGACACAAAACCACATATTGGATGCACAAGATTGCTTAAAACCCTAATTGGACAAGAATAAGACTAGGGAGGACCAAAATGACCTAAATGTTCATCCAATGACACAAATGAACTTATTGGATGCACAAGATTGGTTAAAAACCCTAATCGGACAAGAATAAGCCTAGGGAGGACGAAAATGACCTAAATGTTCGTCCAATGACACAAACACACCTATTGGATGCACAAGATTGCATAAAAATCCTAATTGGACAAGAATAAGACTAGGGAGGACGAAAATGACCTAACTGTTCCTCCAATGACACAAACACACCAATTGGATGCACAAGATTGCATAAAGACCCTAATTGGACAACAATAAGACTAAGGAGGACGAACATGACCTAAATGTTCATCCAATGACACAAATGAACTTATTGGATGCACAAGATTGGTTAAAAACCCTAATTGGACAAGAATAAGCCTAGGGAGGACGAAAATGACCTAAATGTTCGTCCAATGACACAAACACACCTATTGGATGCACAAGATTGCATAAAAACCCTAATTGGACAAGAATAAGACTAGGGAGGACGAAAATGACCTAAATGTTCATCCAATGACACAAATGAACTTATTGGATGCACAAGATTGGTTAAAAACCCTAATTGGACAAGAATAAGCATAGGGAGGACGAAAATGACCTAAACGTTCATCCAATGACACAAACCCACATATTGGATGCACAAGATTGCTTAAAACCCTAAATTGGACAAGAATAAGACTAGGGAGGAAGAAAATGACCTAAAAGTTCATCCAATGACACAAATGAACTTATTGGATGCACAAGATTGGTTAAAAACCCTAATTGGACAAGAATAAGCCTAGGGAGGACGAAAATGACCTAAATGTTCGTCCAATGACACAAACACACCTATTGGATGCACAAGATTGCATAAAAACCCTAATTGGACAAGAATAAGACTAGGGAGGACGAAAATGACCTAAATGTTCCTCCAATGACACAAACACACCTATTGGATGCACAAGATTGTATAAAAACCCTAATTCGACAAGAATAAGACTAGGGAGGACGAAAATGACATAAATGTTCGTCCAATGACACAAACACACCTATTGGATGCACAAGATTGCATAAAAACCCTAATTGGACAAGAATAAGCCTAGGGAGGACGAAAATGACCTAAATGTTCGTCCAATGACACAAACACACCTATTGGATGCACAAGATTGCATAAAAACCCTAATTGGACAAGAAAAAGCCTAGGGAGGACGAAAATGACCTAAATGTTCATCCAATGACACAAATGAACTTATTGGATGCACAAGATTGGTTTAAAACCCTAATTGGACAAGAATAAGCCTAGGGAGGACGAAAATGACCTAAATGTTCATCCAATGACACAAATGAACTTATTGGATGCACAAGATTGGTTAAAAACCCTAATTGGACAAGAATAAGCCTAGGGAGGACGAAAATGACCTAAATGTTCGTCCAATGACACAAACACACCTAATGGATGTACAAGATTGCATAAAAACCCGAATTGGACAAGAATAAGACTAGGGAGGACGAAAAATGACCTAAATGTTCCTCCAATGACACAAATGAACTTATTGGATGCACAAGGTTGGTTAAAAACCCTAACTGGACAAGAATAAGCCTAGGGAGGACGAAAATGACCTAAATGTTCATCCAATGACACAAATGAACTTATTGGATGCACAAGATTGGTTAAAAACCCTAATTGGACAAGAATAAGCCTAGGGAGGACGAAAATGACCTAAATGTTCATCCAATGACACAAATGAACTTATTGGATGCACAAGATTGGTTAAAAACCCAAATTGGACAAGAATAAGCCTAGGGAGGGCGAAAATGACCTAAATGTTCGTCCAATGACAGAAACACACCTATTGGATGCACAAGATTGCATAAAAATCCTAATAGGACAAGAATAAGACTAGGGAGGACGAAAATGACCTAAATGTTCATCCAATGACACAAACACACATATTGGATGCACAAGATTGCTTGAAATGCTAATTGGACAAGAATAAGACTAGGGAGGACGAAAATGACCTAAATGTGCATCCAATGACACAAATGAACTTATTGGATGCACAAGATTGGTTAAAAACCCTAATTGGACAAGAATAAGCCTAGGGAGGACGAAAATGACCTAAATGTTCATCCAATGACACAAATGAACTTATTGGATGCAAAAGATTGGTTAAAAACCCTACTTGGACAAGAATAAGCCTAGGGAGGACGAAAATGACCTAAATGTTCATCCAATGACACAAATGAACTTATTGGATGCACAAGATTGGTTAAAAACCCTAATTGGACAAGAATAAGCCTAGGGAGGACGAAAATGACCTAAATGTTCGTCCAATGACACAAACACACCTATTGGATGCACAAGATTGCATAAAAACCCTAATTGGACAAGAATAAGCCTAGGGAGGACGAAAATGTCCTAAATGTTCATCCAATGACACAAATGAACTTATTGTAAGCACAAGATTGGTTAAAAACCCTAATTGGACAAGAATAAGCATAGGGAGGACGAAAATGACCTAAATGTTCATCCAATGACACAAACACACATATTGGATGCACAAGATTGCTTAAAACCTTAATTGGACAAGAATAAGACTAGGGAGGACGAAAATGACCTAAATGTTCATCCAATGACACAAATGAACTTATTGGATGCACAAAATTGGTTAAAAACCCTAATTAGACAAGAATAAGCCTAGGGAGGAAAAAAATGACCTAAATGTTCATCCAATGACACAAATGAACTTATTGGATGCACAAGATTGGTTAAAAACCCTAATTGGACAAGAATAAGCCTAGGGAGGACGAAAATGACCTAAATGTTCGTCCAATGACACAAACACACCTATTGGATGCACAAGATTGCATAAAAACCCTAATTGGACAAGAATAAGCCTAGGGAGGACGAAAATTACCTAAATGTTCGTCCAATGACACAAACACACCTATTGGATGCACAAGATTGCATAAAAACCCTAATTGGACAAGAATAAGCCTAGGGAGGACGAAAATGACCTAAATGTTCATCCAATGACACTACTGAACTTATTGGATACACAAGATTGGTTAAAAACCCTAATTGGACAAGAATAAGCCTAGGGAGGACGAAAATGACCTAAATGTTCATCCAATGACACAAATGAACTTATTGGATGCACAAGATTGGTTAAAAACCCTAATTGGACAAGAATAAGCCTAGGGAGGACGAAAATGACCTAAATGTTCATCCAATGACACAAATGAACTTATTGTAAGCACAATATTGGTTAAAAACCCTAATTGGACAAGAATAAGCATAGGGAGGACGAAAATTACCTAAATGTTCATCCAATGACACAAACACACATATTGGATGCACAAGATTGCTTAAAACCCTAATTGGACAAGAATAAGACTAGGGAGGACGAAAATGACCTAAATGTTCATCCAATGACACAAATGAACTTATTGGATGCACAAGATTGGTTAAAAACCATAATTGGACAAGAATAAGCCTAGGGAGGACGAAAATGACCTAAATGTTCGTCCAATGGCACAAACACACCTAGTGGATGCACAAGATTGCATGAAAACCCTATTTGGACAAAAAAAAGACTAGGTAGGACGAAAATGACCTAAATGATCCTCCAATGACACAAACACACCTATTGGATGCACAAGATTGCATATAAACCCTAATTGGACATGAATAAGACTAGGGAGGACGAAAATGACCTAAATGTTCATCCAATGACACAAATGAACTTATTGTATGCACAAGATTGGTTAAAAACCCTAATTGGACAAGAATAAGCATAGGGAGGACGAAAATGACCTAAATATTCATCCAATGACACAAACACACATATTGGATGCACAAGATTTCTTAAAACCCTAATTGGACAAGAATAAGACTAGGGAGGACTAAAATGACCTAAATGTTCATCCAATGACACAAATGAACTTATTGGATGCACAAGATTGGTTAAAAACCCTAATTAGACAAGAATAAGCCTAGGTAGGAAAAAAATGACCTAAATGTTCATCCAATGACACAAATGAACTTATTGGATGCACAAGATTGGTTAAAAACCCTAATTGGACAAGAATAAGCCTAGGGAGGACGAAAATGACCTAAATGTTCGTCCAATGACACAAACACACCTATTGGATGCACAAGATTGCATAAAAACCCTAATTGAACAAGAATAAGCCTAGGGAGGACGAAAATGACCTAAATGTTCATCCAATGACACAAACACACATATTGGATGCACAAGATTTCTTAAAACCCTAATTGGACAAGAATAAGACTAGGGAGGACTAAAATGACCTAAATGTTCATCCAATGACACAAATGAACTTATTGGATGCACAAGATTGGTTAAAAACCCTAATTAGACAAGAATAAGCCTAGGTAGGAAAAAAATGACCTAAATGTTCATCCAATGACACAAATGAACTTATTGGATGCACAAGATTGGTTAAAAACCCTAATTGGACAAGAATAAGCCTAGGGAGGACGAAAATGACCTAAATGTTCGTCCAATGACAAAACACACATATTGGATGCACAAGATTGCTTAAAACCCTAATTGGACAAGAATAAGACTAGGGAGGACGAAAATGACCTAAATGTTAATCCAATGACACAAATGAACTTATTGGATGCACAAGATTGCATAAAAACCCTAATTGGACAAGAATAAGCCTAGGGAGGAAGAAAATGACGTAAAAGTTCGTCCAATGACACAAACACACCTATTGGATGCACAAGATTGGTTAAAAACCCTAATTGGACAAGAATAAGCATAGGAAGGACGAAAATGACCTAAATGTTCATCCAATGACACAAACACACCTATTGCATGCACAAGTTTGCATAAAAACCCTAATTGGACAAGAATAAGACTAGGGAGGACGAAAATGACCTAAATGTTCATCCAATGACACAAATGAACTTATTGTAAGCACAAGATTGGTTAAAAACCCTAATTGGACAAGAATAAGCATAGGGAGGACGAAAATGACCTAAATGTTCATCCAATGACACAAATGAACTTATTGGATGCACAAGATTGGTTAAAAACCCTAATTGGACAAGAATAAGCCTAGGGAGGACGAAAATGACATAAATGTTCGTCCAATGACAAAACACACATATTGGATGCACAAGATTGCTTAAAACCCTAATTGGACAAGAATAAGACTAGGGAGGACGAAAATGACCTAAATGTTAATCCAATGACACAAATGAACTTATTGGATGCACAAGATTGCATAAAAACCCTAATTGGACAAGAATAAGCCTAGGGAGGAAGAAAATGACCTAAATGTTCGTCCAATGACACAAACACACCTATTGGATGCACAAGATTGGTTTAAAACCCTAATTGGACAAGAATAAGCATAGGAAGGACGAAAATGACCTAAATGTTCATCCAATGACACAAACACACCTATTGCATGCACAAGTTTGCATAAAAACCCTAATTGGACAAGAATAAGACTAGGGAGGACGAAAATGACCTAAATGTTCATCCAATGACACAAATGAACTTATTGTAAGCACAAGATTGGTTAAAAACCCTAATTGGACAAGAATAAGCATAGGTAGGACGAAAATGACCTAAATGTTCATCCAATGACACAAACACACATATTGGATGCACAAGATTTCTTAAAACCCTAATTGGACAAGAATAAGACTAGGGAGGACTAAAATGACCTAAATGTTCATCCAATGACACAAATGAACTTATTGGATGCACAAGATTGGTTAAAAACCCTAATTAGACAAGAATAAGCCTAGGTAGGAAAAAAATGACCTAAATGTTCATCCAATGACACAAATGAACTTATTGGATGCACAAGATTGGTTAAAAACCCTAATTGGACAAGAATAAGCCTAGGGAGGACGAAAATGACCTAAATGTTCGTTCAATGACACAAACATACCTATTGGATGCACAAGATTGCATAAAAACCCTAATTGAACAAGAATAAGCCTAGGGAGGACGAAAATGACCTAAATGTTCGTCCAATGACACAAACACACCTATTGGATGCACAAGATTGCATAAAAACCCTAATTGGACAAGAATAAGCCTAGGGAGGACGAAAATGACCTAAATGTTCGTCCAATGACAAAACACACATATTGGATGCACAAGATTGCTTAAAACCCTAATTGGACAAGAATAAGACTAGGGAGGACGAAAATGACCTAAATGTTAATCCAATGACACAAATGAACTTATTGGATGCACAAGATTGGTTAAAAACCCTAATTGGACAAGAATAAGCCTAGGGAGGAAGAAAATGACCTAAATGTTCGTCCAATGACACAAACACACCTATTGGATGCACAAGATTGCATAAAAACCCTAATTGCACAAAAATAAGACTAGGGAGGACGAAAATGACCTAAATGTTCCTCCAATGACACAAAGACACCTATTGGATGCACAAGATTGCATAAAAACCCTAATTGGACAAGAATAAGACTAGGGAGGACGAAAATGACCTAATTGTTCACCCAATGACACAAATGAACTTATTGTATGCACAAGATTGGTTAAAAACCCTAATTGGACAAGAATAAGCATAGGAAGGACGAAAATGACCTAAATGTTCATCCAATGACACAAACACACCTATTGGATGCACAAGTTTGCATAAAAACCCTAATTGGACAAGAATAAGACTAGGGAGGACGAAAATGACCTAAATGTTCATCCAATGACACAAATGAACTTATTGTAAGCACAAGATTGGTTAAAAACCCTAATTGGACAAGAATAAGCATAGGGAGGACGAAAATTACCTAAATGTTCATCCAATGACACAAACACACATATTGGATGCACAAGATTGCTTAAAACCCTAATTGGACAAGAATAAGACTAGGGAGGA
>JBBPBR010000581.1:163416-186564 GCA_037974775.1 Cicer pinnatifidum | reverse complement strand
GTTCGTCCAATGACACAAACACACCTATTGGATGCACAAGATTGCATAAAAACCCTAATTGGACAAGAATAAGCCTAGGGAGGACGAAAATGACCTAAATGTTCGTCCAATGACAAAACACACATATTGGATGCACAAGATTGCTTAAAACCCTAATTGGACAAGAATAAGACTAGGGAGGACGAAAATGACCTAAATGTTAATCCAATGACACAAATGAACTTATTGGATGCACAAGATTGGTTAAAAACCCTAATTGGACAAGAATAAGCCTAGGGAGGAAGAAAATGACCTAAATGTTCGTCCAATGACACAAACACACCTATAGGATGCACAAGATTGCATAAAAACCCTAATTGCACAAAAATAAGACTAGGGAGGACGAAAATGACCTAAATGTTCCTCCAATGACACAAAGACACCTATTGGATGCACAAGATTGCATAAAAACCCTAATTGGACAAGAATAAGACTAGGGAGGACGAAAATGACCTAATTGTTCATCCAATGACACAAATGAACTTATTGTATGCACAAGATTGGTTAAAAACCCTAATTGGACAAGAATAAGCATAGGAAGGACGAAAATGACCTAAATGTTCATCCAATGACACAAACACACCTATTGGATGCACAAGTTTGCATAAAAACCCTAATTGGACAAGAATAAGACTAGGGAGGACGAAAATGACCTAAATGTTCATCCAATGACACAAATGAACTTATTGTAAGCACAAGATTGGTTAAAAACCCTAATTGGACAAGAATAAGCATAGGGAGGACGAAAATTACCTAAATGTTCATCCAATGACAAACACACATATTGGATGCACAAGATTGCTTAAAACCCTAATTGGACAAGAATAAGACTAGGGAGGACGAAAATGACCTAAATGTTCATCCAATGACACAAATGAACTTATTGGATGCACAAGATTGGTTAAAAACCCTAAATGGACAAGAATAAGCCTAGGGAGGAAGAAAATGACCTAAATGTTCGTCCAATGACACAAACACACCTATTGGATGCACAAGATTGGTTAAAAACCCTAACTGGACAAGAATAAGCATAGGAAGGACGAAAATGACCTAAATGTTCATCCAATGACACAAACACACCTATTGCATGCACAAGTTTGCATAAAAACCCTAATTGGACAAGAATAAGACTAGGGAGGACGAAAATGACCTAAATGTTCATCCAATGACACAAATGAACTTATTGTAAGCACAAGATTGGTTAAAAACCCTAATTGGACAAGAATAAGCATAGGGAGGACGAAAATGACCTAAATGTTCATCCAATGACACAAACACACATATTGGATGCACAAGATTTCTTAAAACCCTAATTGGACAAGAATAAGACTAGGGATGACGAAAATGACCTAAATGTTCATCCAATGACACAAATGAACTTATTGGATGCACAAGATTGGTTAAAAACCCTAATTGGACAAGAATAAGCCTAGGGAGGACGAAAATGACCTAAATGTTCGTCCAATGACACAAACACACCTATTGGATGCACAAGATTGCATAAAAACCCTAATTGGACAAGAATAAGCCTAGGGAGGACCTAAATGACCTAAATGTTCATCCAATGACACAAATGAACTTATTGGATGCACAAGATTGGTTAAAAACCCTAATTGGACAAGAATAAGCATAGGGAGGACGAAAATGACCTAAATGTTCATCCAATGACACAAACACACATATTGGATGCACAAGATTGCTTAAAACCCAAATTGGACAAAAATAAGACTAGGGATGACAAAAATGGCCTAAATGTTCATCCAATGACACAAATGAACTTATTGGATGCACAAGATTGGTTAAAAACCCTAATTGGACAAGAATAAGACTAGGGAGGACGAAAATGACCTAAATGTTCATCCAATGACACAAATGAACTTATTGGATGCACAAGATTGGTTAAAAACCCTAATTGGACAAGAATAAGCCTAGGGAGGACGAAAATGACCTAAATGTTCATCCAATGACACAAATGAACTTATTGGATGCACAAGGTTGGTTAAAAACCCTAATTCCACAAGAATAAGCCTAGGGAGGACGAAAATGACCTAAATGTTCGTCCAATGATACAAACACACCTATTGGATGCACAGGATTGCCTAAAAACCCTAATTGGACAAGAATAAGCCTAGGGAGGACGAAAATGACCTAAATGTTCATCCAATGACACAAATGAACTTATTGGATGCACAAGATTGGTTAAAAACCCTAATTGGACAAGAATAAGCCTAGGGAGGACGAAAATGACCTAAATGTTCATCCAATGACACAAATGAACTTATTGGATGCACAAGATTGGTTAAAAACCCTAATTGGACAAGAATAAGCCTAGGGAGGACGAAAATGACCTAAATGTTCATCCAATGACACAAATATACTTATTGGATGCACAAGATTGGTTAAAAACCCTAATTGGACAAGAATAAGCCTAGGGAGGACGTAAATGACCTAAATGATCCACCAATGACACAAATGAACTTATTGGATGCACAAGGTTGGTTAAAAACCCTAATTGAACAAGAATAAGCCTAGGGAGGACGAAAATGACCAAAATGTTCATCCAATGACACAAATGAACTTATTGGATGCACAAGATTGGTTAAAAACCCTAATTGGACAAGAATAAGCCTAGGGAGGACGAAAATGACCTAAATGTTCATCCAATGACACAAATGAACTTATTGGATGCACAAGATTGGTTAAAAACCCTAATTGGACAAGAATAAGCCTAGGGAGGACGAAAATGACCTAAATGTTCATCCAATGACACAAATGAACTTATTGTATGCACTAGATTGGTTAAAAACCCTAATTGGACAAGAATAAGCCTAGGGAGGACGAAAATGACCTAAATGTTCATCCAATGACACAAATGAACTTATTGGATGCACAAGATTGGTTAAAAACCCTAATTGGACAAGAATAAGCCTAGGGAGGACGAAAATGACCTAAATGTTCATCCAATGACACAAACCCACATATTGGATGCACAAGATTGGTTAAAACCCTAATTGGACAAGAATAAGACTATGGAGGACGAAAAAGACCTAAATGTTCCTCCAATGACACAAACACACCTATTGGATGCACAAGATTGCATAAAAACCCTAATTGGACAAGAATAAGACTAGGGAGGACGAAAATGACCTAAATGTTCATCCAATGACACAAATGAGCTTATTGGATGCACAAGATTGGTTAAAAACCCTAATTGGACAAGAATAAGCATAGGGAGGACGAAAATGACCTAAATGTTCATCCAATGACACAAACACACATATTGGATGCACAAGATTGCTTAAAACCCTAATTGGACAAGAATAAGACTAGGGAGGACGAAAATGACCTAAATGTTCATCCAATGACACAAATGAACTTATTGGATGCGCAAGATTGGTTAAAAACCTTAATTGGACAAGAATAAGCCTAGGGAGGACGAAAATGACCTAAATGTTCATCCAATGACACAAATGAACTTATTGGATGCACAAGATTGGTTAAAAACCCTAATTGGACAAGAATAAGCCTAGGGAGGACGAAAATGACCTAAATGTTCATCCAATGACACAAATGAACTTATTGGATGCACAAAATTGGTTAAAAATCCTAATTGGACAAGAATAAGCCTAGGGAGGACGAAAATGACCTAAATGTTCATCCAATGACACAAATGAACTTATTGGATGCACAAGATTGGTTAAAAACCCTAATTGGACAAGAATAAGCCTAGGGAGGACGAAAATGACCTAAATGTTCGTCCAATGACACAAACACACCTATTGGATGCACAAGATTGCATATAAACCCTAATTGGACAAGAATAAGACTACAGAGGACGAAAATGACCTAAATGTTCCTCCAATGACACAAAACAGCTATTGGATGCACAAGATTGCATAAAAACCCTAATTGGACAAGAATAAGACTAGGGAGGACGAAAATGACCTAAATGTTCATCCAATGACACAAATGAACTTATTGGATGCACAAAATTGGTTAAAAATCCTAATTGGACAAGAATAAGCCTAGGGAGGACGAAAATGACCTAAATGTTCATCCAATGACACAAATGAACTTATTGGATGCACAAGATTGGTTAAAAACCCTAATTGGACAAGAATAAGCCTAGGGAGGACGAAAATGACCTAAATGTTCGTCCAATGACACAAACACACCTATTGGATGCACAAGATTGCATAAAAACCCTAATTGGACAAGAACAAGCCTAAGGAGGACGAAAATGACCTAAATGTTCATCCAATGACACATATGAACTTATTGGATGCACTAGATTGGTTAAAAACCCTAATTGGACAAGAATAAGCATAGGGAGGACGAAAATGACCTAAATGTTCATCCAATGACACAAACACACATATTGGATGCACAAGATTGCTTAAAACCCTAATTGGACAAGAATAAGACTAGGGATGACGAAAATGACCTAAATGTTCATCCAATGACACAAATGAAATTATTGGATGCACAAGATTGGTTAAAAACCCTAATTGGACAAGAATAAGGCTAGAGAGGACGAAAATGACCTAAATGTTCGTCCAATGACACAAATGAACTTATGGGATGCACAAGATTGGTTAAAAACCCTAATTGGACAAGAATGAGCATAGGGAGGACGAAAATGACCTAAATGTTCATCCAATGACACAAACACACATATTGGATGCACAAGATTGCTTAAAACTCTAATTGGACAAAAATAAGACTAGGGATGACGAAAATGACCTAAATGTTCATCCAATGACACAAACACACATATTGGATGCACAAGATTGCATAAAAACCCTAATTCGACAAGAATAAGACTAGGGAGGACGAAAATGACCTAAATGTTCATCCAATGACACAAATGAACTTATTGGATGCACAAGATTGGTTAAAAACCCTAATTGGACAAGAATAAGCCTAGGGAGGACGAAAATGACCTAAATGTTCGTCCAATGACACAAACACACCTATTGGATGCACAAGATTACATAAAAACCCTAATTGGACAAGAATAAGACTAGGGAGGACGAAAATGACCTAAATGTTTTTCCAATGACACAAACACACCTATTGGATGCACAAGATTGGTTAAAAACCCTAATTGGACAAGAATAAGCCTAGGGAAGACGAAAATGACCTAAATGTTCATCCAATGACACAAATGAACTTATTTGATGCACAAGATTGGTTAAAAACCCTAATTGGACAAGAATAAGCCTAAGGAGGACGAAAATGACCTAAATGTTCCTCCAATGACACAAATGAACTTATTAGATGCACAAGATTGGCTAAAAAGCCTAATTGGACAAGAATAAGCCTAGGGAGGACGAAAATGACCTAAATGTTCATCCAATGACACAAATGAACTTATTGGATGCACAAGATTGGTTAAAAACCCTAATTGGACAAGAATAAGCCTAGGGAGGACGAAAATGACCTAAATGTTCATCCAATGACACAAATGAACTTATTGGATGCACAAGATTGGTTAAAAACCCTAATTGGACAAGAATAAGCCTAGGGAGGACGAAAATGACCTAAATGTTCATCCAATGACACAAATGAACTTATTGAAAGCACAATATTGGTTAAAAACCCTAATTGGACAAGAATAAGCATAGGGAGGACGAAAATTACCTAAATGTTCATCCAATGACACAAACACACATATTGGATGCACAATATTGCTTAAAACCCTAATTGGACAAGAATAAGACTAGGGAGGACGAAAATGACCTAAATGTTCATCCAATGACACAAATGAACTTATTGGATGCACAAGATTGGTTAAAAACCATAATTGGACAAGAATAAGCCTAGGGAGGACGAAAATGACCTAAATGTTCGTCCAATGGCACAAACACACCTAGTGGATGCACAAGATTGCATGAAAACCCTATTTGGACAAAAAAAAGACTAGGTAGGACGAAAATGACCTAAATGATCCTCCAATGACACAAACACACCTATTGGATGCACAAGATTGCATATAAACCCTAATTGGACATGAATAAGACTAGGGAGGACGAAAATGACCTAAATGTTCATCCAATGACACAAATGAACTTATTGTATGCACAAGATTGGTTAAAAACCCTAATTGGACAAGAATAAGCATAGGGAGGACGAAAATGACCTAAATGTTCATCCAATGACACAAACCCACATATTGGATGCACAAGATTGCTTAAAACCCTAATTGGACAAGAATAAGACTAGGGAGGACGAAAATGACCTAAATGTTCATCCAATGACACAAATGAACTTATTGAATGCACAAGATTGGTTAAAAACCCTAATTGGACAAGAATAAGCCTAGGGAGGACGAAAATGACCTAAATGTTCGTCCAATGACACAAACACACCTATTGGATGCACTAGATTGCATAAAAACCCTAATTGGACAAGAATAAGACTAGGGAGGACGAAAATGACCTAAATGTTCGTCCAATGACACAAACACACCTATTGGATGCACAAGATTGCATAAAAACCCTAATTGGACAAGAATAAGCCTAGGGAGGACGAAAATGACCTAAATGTTCATCCAATGACACAAATGAACTTATTGGATGCACAAGATTGGTTAAAAACCCTAATTGTAAAAGAATAAGCCTAGGGAAGACGAAAATGACCTAAATGTTCATCCAATGACACAAATGAACTTATTGGATGCACAAGATTGGTTAAAAACCCTAATTGGACAAGAAAAAGACTAGGGAGGACAAAAATGACCTAAATGTTCATCCAATGACACAAATGAACTTATTGGATGCACAAGATTGGTTAAAAACCCTAATTGGACAAGAATAAGCCTAGGGAGGACGAAAATGACCTAAATGTTCGTCCAATGACACAAACACACCTATTGGATGCACTAGATTGCATAAAAATCCTAATTGGACAAGAATAAGACTAGGGAGGACGAAAATGACCTAAATGTTCGTCCAATGACACAAACACACCTATTGGATGCACAAGATTGCATAAAAACCCTAATTGGACAAGAATAAGCCTAGGGAGGACGAAAATGACCTAAATGTTCGTCCAATGACACACACACACCTATTGGATGCACAAGATTGCATAAAAACCCTAATTGGACAAGAATAAGCCTAGGGAGGACGAAAATGACCTAAATGTTCATCCAATGACACAAATGAACTTATTGGATGCACAAGATTGGTTAAAAACCCTAATTGTAAAAGAATAAGCCTAGGGAAGACGAAAATGACCTAAATGTTCATCCAATGACACAAATGAACTTATTGGATGCACAAGATTGGTTAAAAACCCTAATTGGACAAGAAAAAGCCTAGGGAGGACAAAAATGACCTAAATGTTAATCCAATGACACAAATGAACTTATTGGATGCACAAGATTGGTTAAAAACCCTAATTGGACAAGAATAAGCCTAGGGAGGACGAAAATGACCTAAATGTTCGTCCAATGACACAAACACACCTATTGGATGCACAAGATTGCATAAAAACCCTATTTGGACAAAAAAAAAGACTAGGGAGGACGAAAATGACCTAAATGATCCTCCAATGACACAAACACACCTATTGGATGCACAAGATTGCATAAAAACCCTAATTGGACAAGAATAAGACTAGGGAGGACGAAAATGACCTAAATGTTCATCCAATGACCCAAATGAACTTATTGGATGCACAAGATTGGTTAAAAAACCTAATTAGACAAGAATAAGCCTAGGGAGGGAAAAAATGACCTAAATGTTCATGCAATGACACAAATGAACTTATTGGATGCACAAGATTGGTTAAAAACCCTAATTGGACAAGAATAAGCCTAGGGAGGACGAAAATGACCTAAATGTTCGTCCAATGACACAAACACACCTATTGGATGCACAAGATTGCATAAAAACCCTAATTGGACAAGAATAAGACTAGGGAGGACGAAAATAACCTAAATGTTCTTCCAATGACACAAACACACCTATTGGGTGCACAAGATTGCATAAAAACCCTAATTCGACAAGAATAAGACTAGGGAGGACGAAAATGACCTAAATGTTCATCCAATGACACAAATGAACTTATTGGATGCACAAGATTGGTTAAAAACCCTAATTGGACAAGAATAAGCCTAGGGAGGACGAAAATGACCTAAATGTTCATCCAATGACACAAATGAACTTATTGGATGCACAAGATGGGTTGAAAACCCTAATTGGACAAGAATAAGCCTAGGGAGGACGAAAATGACCTAAATGTTCATCCAATGACACAAATGAACTTATTGGATGCACAAGATTGGTTAAAAACCCTAATTGGACAAGAATAAGCCTAGGGAGGACGAAAATGACCTAAATGTTCATCCAATGACTCAAATGAACTTATTCAATGCACAAGATTGGTTAAAAACCCTAATTGGACAAGAATAAGCCTAGGGAGGACGAAAATGACCTAAATGTTCATCCAATGACACAAATGAACTTATTGGATGCACAAGATTGGTTAAAAACCCTAATTGGACAAGAATAAGCCTAGGGAGGACGAAAATGACCTAAATGTTCATCCAATGACACAAATGACCTTATTGGATGCACAAGATTGGTTAAAAACCCTAATTGGAAAAGAATAAGCCTAGGGAGGACGAAAATGACCTAAATGTTCGTCCAATGACAACAACACACCTATTGGATGCACAAGATTGCATAAAAACCCTAATTGGGCAAGAATAAGACTAGGGAGGACGAAAATGACCTAAATGTTCCTCCAATGACACAAAAGAACTTATTGGATGTACAAGATTGATTAAAAACCCTAATTGGACAAGAATAAGCCTAGGGAGGACGAAAATGACCTAAATGTTCATCCAATGACACAAATGAACTTATTGGATGCACAAGATTGGTTAAAAACCCTAATTGGACAAGAATAAGCCTAGGGAGGACGAAAATGACCTAAATGTTCATCCAATGACACAAATGAACTTAGTGGATGCACAAGATTGCTTAAAAACCCTAATTGGACAAGAATAAGCCTAGGGAGGACGAAAATGACCTAAATGTTCATCCAATGACACAAATGAACTTATTGGATGCACAAGATTGGTTAAAAACCCTAATTGGACAAGAATAAGCCTAGGGAGGACGAAAATGACCTAAATGTTCATCCAATGACATAAATGAACTTATTGGATGCACAAGATTGGTTGAAAACCCTAATTGGACAAGAATAAGCCTAGGGAGGACGAAAATGACCTAAATGTTCATCCAATGACACAAATGAACTTATTGGATGCACAAGATTGGTTAAAAACCCTAATTGGACAAGAATAAGCCTAGGGAGGACGAAAATGACCTAAATGTTCGTCCAATAACACAAACACACCTATTGGATGAACAAGATTGCATAAAATCCCTAATTGGACAAGAATAAGACTAGGGAGGTCGAAAATGACCTAAATGTTCGTCCAATGACACAAACACACCTATTGGATGCACAAGATTGCATAAAAACCCTAATTGGACAAGAATAAGACTAGGGAGGACGAAAATGACCTAAATGTTCATCCAATGACACAAGCACACATATTGGATGCACAAGATTGCTTGAAACCCTAATTGGACAAGAATAAGACTAGGGAGGACGAAAATGTCCTAAATGTTCATCCAATGACACAAATGAACTTATTGGATGCACAAGATTGGTTAAAAACCCTAATTGGACAGGAATAAGCCTAGGGAGGACGAAAATGACCTAAATGTTCATCCAATGACACAAATGAACTTATTGGATGCACAAGATTGGTTAAAAACCCTAATTGGACAAGAATAAGCCTAGGGAGGACGAAAATGACCTAAATGTTCATACAATGACACAAATCAACTTATTGGATGCAGAAGATTGGTTAAAAACCCTAATTGGAAAAGAATAAGCCTAGGGAGGACGGAAATGACCTAAATGTTCGTCCAATGACACAAACACAACTATTGAATGCACAAGATTGCATAAAAACCCTAATTGGACAAGAATAAGACTAGGGAGGACGAAAATGACCTAAATGTTCAACCAATGACACAAATGAACTTATTGGATGCACAAGATTGGTTAAAAACCCTAATTGGACAAGAATAAGCCTAGGGAGGACGAAAATGACCTAAATGTTCCTCCAATGACACAAATGAACTTATTGGATGACAAGATTGGCTAAAAACCCTAATTGGACAAGAATAAGCCTAGGGAGGACGAAAATGACCTAAATGTTCATCCAATGACACAAATGAACTTATTGGATGCACAAGATTGGTTAAAAACCCTAATTGGACAAGAATAAGCCTAGGGAGGACGAAAATGTCCTAAATGTTCATCCAATGACACAAATGAACTTATTGGATGCACAAGATTGGTTGAAAACCCTAATTGGACAGGAATAAGCCTAGGGAGGACGAAAATGACCTAAATGTTCATCCAATGACACAAATGAACTTATTGGATGCACAAGATTGGTTAAAAACCCTAATTGGACAAGAATAAGCCTAGGGAGGACGAAAATGACCTAAATGTTCGTCCCATGACACAAATGAACTTATTGGATGCACTAGATTGGTTGAAAACCCTAATTGGACAAGATTAAGACTAGGGAGGACGAAAATGACCTAAATGTTCATCCAATGACACAAATGAACATATTGGATGCACAAGATTGGTTAAAAACCCTAATTGGACAAGAATAAGACTAGGGAGGACGAAAATGACCTAAATGTTCATCCAATGACACAAATGAACTTATTGGATGCACAAGATTGGTTAAAAACCCTAATTAGACAAGAATAAGCCTAGGTAGGAAAAAAATGACCTAAATGTTCATCCAATGACACAAATGAACTTATTGGATGCACAAGATTGGTTAAAAACCCTAATTGGACAAGAATAAGCCTAGGGAGGACGAAAATGACCTAAATGTTCGTCCAATGACACAAACACACCTATTGGATGCACAAGATTGCATAAAAACCCTAATTGAACAAGAATAAGCCTAGGGAGGACGAAAATGACCTAAATGTTCATCCAATGACACAAACACACATATTGGATGCACAAGATTTCTTAAAACCCTAATTGGACAAGAATAAGACTAGGGAGGACTAAAATGACCTAAATGTTCATCCAATGACACAAATGAACTTATTGGATGCACAAGATTGGTTAAAAACCCTAATTAGACAAGAATAAGCCTAGGTAGGAAAAAAATGACCTAAATGTTCATCCAATGACACAAATGAACTTATTGGATGCACAAGATTGGTTAAAAACCCTAATTGGACAAGAATAAGCCTAGGGAGGACGAAAATGACCTAAATGTTCGTCCAATGACACAAACACACCTATTGGATGCACAAGATTGCATAAAAACCCTAATTGAACAAGAATAAGCCTAGGGAGGACGAAAATGACCTAAAAGTTCGTCCAATGACACAAACACACCTATTGGATGCACAAGATTGCATAAAAACCCTAATTGGACAAGAATAAGCCTAGGGAGGACGAAAATGACCTAAATGTTCGTCCAATGACAAAACACACATATTGGATGCACAAGATTGCTTAAAACCCTAATTGGACAAGAATAAGACTAGGGAGGACGAAAATGACCTAAATGTTAATCCAATGACACAAATGAACTTATTGGATGCACAAGATTGGTTAAAAACCCTAATTGGACAAGAATAAGCCTAGGGAGGAAGAAAATGACCTAAATGTTCGTCCAATGACACAAACGCACCTATTGGACGCACAAGATTGGTTAAAAACCCTAATTGGACAAGAATAAGCATAGGAAGGACGAAAATGACCTAAATGTTCGTCCAATGACACAAACACACCTATTGGATGCACAAGATTGCTTAAAACCCTAATTGGACAAGAATAAGACTAGGGAGGACGAAAATGACCTAAATGTTCATCCAATGACACAAATGAACTTATTGTAAGCACAAGATTGGTTAAAAACCCTAATTGGACAAGAATAAGCATAGGGAGGACGAAAATTACCTAAATGTTCATCCAATGACACAAACACACATATTGGATGCACAAGATTGCTTAAAACCCTAATTGGACAAGAATAAGACTAGGGAGGACGAAAATGACCTAAATGTTCATCGAATGACACAAATGAACTTATTGGATGCACAAGGTTGGTTAAAAACCCTAATTGGACAAGAATAAGACTAGGGAGGACGAAAATGACCTAAATGTTCATCCAATGACACAAATGAACTTATTGGATGCACAAGATTGGTTAAAAACCCTAATTGGACAAGAATAAGCCTAGGGAGGACGAAAATGACCTAAATGTTCGTCCAATGACACAAACACACCTATTGGATGCACAAGATTGCATAAAAACCATAATTGGATAAGAATAAGACTAGGGAGGACGAAAATGACCTAAATGTTCCTCCAATGACACAAACACACCAATTGGATGCACAAGATTGCATAAAAACCCTAATTGGACAAGAATAAGACTAGGGAGGACGTAAATGACCTAAATGTTCCACCAATGACACAAATGAACTAATGGATACACAAGGTTGGTTAAAAACCCTAATTGGACAAGAATAAGCCAAGGGAGGACGAAAATGACCTAAATGTTCATCCAATGACACAAATGAACTTATTGGATGCACAAGATTGGTTAAAAACCCTAATTGGACAAGAATAAGCCTAGGGAGGACGAAAATGACCTAAATGTTCGTCCAATGACACAAACACACCTATTGGATGCACAAGATTGCATAAAAACCCTAATTGGACAAGTTTAAGGCTATGTAGGACGAAAATGACCTAAATGTTCCTCCAAAGACACAAACACACCTATTGGATGCACAAGATTGCATAAAAACCCTAATTCGACAAGAATAAGACTAGGGAGGACGAAAATGACCTAAATGTTCCTCCAATGACACAAACACACCTATTGGATGCACAAGATTGCATAAAAACCCTAATTCGACAAGAATAAGACTAGGGAGGACGAAATTGACCTAAATGTTCATCCAATGACACAAATGAACTTATTGGATGCACAAGATTGGTTAAAAACCCTAATTGGACAAGAATAAGCCTAGGGAGGACGAAAATGACCTAAATGTTCGTCCAATGACACAAACACACCTATTGGATGCACAAGATTGCATAAAAACCCTAATTGGACAAGAATAAGACTAGGGAGGACGAAAATGACCTAAATGTTCGTCCAATGACACATACACACCTATTGGATGCACAAGATTGCATAAAAACCCTAATTGGACAAGAATAAGCCTAGGGAGGACGAAAATGACCTAAATGTTCATCCAATGACACAAATGAACTTATTGGATGCACAAGATTGGTTAAAAACCCTAATTGGACAAGAATAAGCCTAGGGAGGACGAAAATGACCTAAATGTTCACACCTATTGACACAAACACAAATGAACTTATTGGACGCACAAGATTGGTTAAAAACCCTAATTATACAAGAATAAGCCTAGGGAGGACGAAAATGACCTAAATGTTCGTCCAATGACACAAACACACCTATTGGATGCACAAGATTGCATAAAAACCCTAATTGGACAAGAATAAGCCTAGGGAGGACGAAAATGACCTAAATGTTCATCCAATGACACAAATGAACTTATTGGATGCACAAGATTGGTTAAAAACCCTAATTGGACAAGAATAAGCCTAGGGAGGACGAAAATGACCTAAATGTTCATCCAATGACACAAATGAACTTATTGGATGCACAAGATTGGTTAAAAACCCTAATTGGACAAGAATAAGCATAGGGAGGACGAAAATGACCTAAACGTTCATCCAATAACACAAACCCACATATTGGATGCACAATATTGCTTAAAACCCTAATTGGACAAGAATAAGACTAGGGAGGACGAAAATGACCTAAATGTTCATCCAATGACACAAACACACCTATTGGATGCACAAGATTGCATAAAAACCCTAATTCGACAAGAATAAGACTAGGGAGGACGAAAATGACCTAAATGTTCCTCCAATGACACAAACACACCTATTGGATGCACAAGATTGCATAAAATCCCTAATTGGACAAGAATAAGACTAGGGAGGACGAAAATGACCTAAATGTTCATCCAATGACACAAATGAACTTATTGGATGCACAAGATTGGTTAAAAACCCTAATTGGATAAGAATAAGCATAGGGAGGACGAAAATGACCTAAACGTTCATCCAATGACACAAACCCACATATTGGATGCACAAGATTGCTTAAAACCCTAATTGGACAAGAATAAGACTAGGGAGGACGAAAATGACCTAAACGTTCATCCAATGACACAAATGAACTTATTGGATGCACAAGATTGGTTAAAAACCCTAATTGGACAAGAATAAGCCTAGGGAGGACGAAAATGACCTAAATGTTCGTCCAATGACACAAACACACCTATTGGATGCACAAGATTGCATAAAAACCCTAATTGGACAAGAATAAGACTAGGGGGGACGAAAATGACCTAAATGTTCCTCCAATGACACAAACACACCTATTGGATGCAAAAGATTGCATAAAAACCCTAATTGGACCAGAATAAGACTAGGGAGGACGAAAATGACCTAAATGTTCATCCAATGACACAAATGAACTTATTGGATGCACAAGATTGGTTAAAAACCCTAATTAGACAAGAATAAGCCTAGGGAGGACGAAAATGACCTAAATGTTCGTCCAATGACACAAACACACCTATTGGATGCACAAGATTGCATAAAAACCCTAATTGGACAAGAATAAGACTAGGGAGGACGAAAATGACCTAAATGTTCATCCAATGACACAAATGAACTTATTGGATGCACAAGATTGGTTAAAAACCCTAATTGGACAAGAATAAGCATAGGGAGGACGAAAATGACCTAAACGTTCATCCAATGACACAAACCCACATATTGGATGAACAAGATTGCTTAAAACCCTAATTGGACAAGAATAAGACTAGGGAGGACGAAAATGACCTAAATGTTCATCCAATGACACAAATGAACTTATTGGATGCACAAGATTGGTTAAAAACCCTAATTGGACAAGAATAAGCCTAGGGAGGACGAAAATGACCTAAATGTTCGTCCAATGACACAAACACACCTATTGGATGCAAAGGATTGCATACAAACCCTAATTGGACAAGAATAAGCCTAGGGAGGACGAAAATGACCTAAATGTTCATCCAATGACACAAATGAACTTATTGGATACACAAGGTTTGTTAAAAACCCTAATTGGACAAGAATAAGCATAGGGAGGACGAAAATGACCTAAACGTTCATCCAATGACACAAACCCACATATTGGATGCACAACATTGCTTAAAACCCTAATTGGACAAGAATAAGACTAGGGAGGACGAAAATGACCTAAATGTTCATCCAATGACACAAATGAACTTATTGAATGCACAAGATTGGTTAAAAACCCTAATCGGACAAGAATAAGCCTAGGGAGGATGAAAATGACCTAATTGTTCTTCCAATGACACAAACACACCTATTGGATGCACAAGATTGCATAAAAACCCTAGTTGGACAAGAATAAGACTAGGGATGACGAAAATGACCTAAATGTTCTTCCAATGACACAAACACACCTATTGGATGCACAAGATTGCATAAAAACCCTAATTGGACAAGAATAAGCCTAGGGAGGACGAAAATGACCTAAATGTTCGTCCAATGACACAAACACACCTATTGGATGCACAAGATTGCATAAAAACCCTAATTGAACAAGAATAAGCCTAGGGAGGACGAAAATGACCTAAATGTTCGTCCAATGACACAAACACACCTATTGGATGCACAAGATTGCATAAAAACCCTAATTGGACAAGAATAAGCCTAGGGAGGACGAAAATGACCTAAATGTTCGTCCAATGACGAAACACACATATTGGATGCACAAGATTGCTTAAAACCCTAATTGGACAAGAATAAGACTAGGGAGGACGAAAATGACCTAAATGTTAATCCAATGACACAAATGAACTTATTGGATGCACAAGATTGGTTAAAAACCCTAATTGGACAAGAATAAGCCTAGGGAGGAAGAAAATGACCTAAATGTTCGTCCAATGACACAAACACACCTATTGGATGCACAAGATTGCATAAAAACCCTAATTGCACAAAAATAAGACTAGGGAGGACGAAAATGACCTAAATGTTCCTCCAATGACACAAAGACACCTATTGGATGCACAAGATTGCATAAAAACCCTAATTGGACAAGAATAAGACTAGGGAGGACGAAAATGACCTAATTGTTCATCCAATGACACAAATGAACTTATTGTATGCACAAGATTGGTTAAAAACCCTAATTGGACAAGAATAAGCATAGGAAGGACGAAAATGACCTAAATGTTCATCCAATGACACAAACACACCTATTGGATGCACAAGTTTGCATAAAAACCCTAATTGGACAAGAATAAGACTAGGGAGGACGAAAATGACCTAAATGTTCATCCAATGACACAAATGAACTTATTGTAAGCACAAGATTGGTTAAAAACCCTAATTGGACAAGAATAAGCATAGGGAGGACGAAAATTACCTAAATGTTCATCCAATGACAAAAACACACATATTGGATGCACAAGATTGCTTAAAACCCTAATTGGACAAGAATAAGACTAGGGAGGACGAAAATGACCTAAATGTTCATCCAATGACACAAATGAACTTATTGGATGCACAAGATTGGTTAAAAACCCTAATTGGACAAGAATAAGCCTAGGGAGGAAGAAAATGACCTAAATGTTCGTCCAATGACACAAACACACCTATTGGATGCACAAGATTGGTTAAAAACCCTAATTGGACAAGAATAAGCATAGGAAGGACGAAAATGACCTAAATGTTCATCCAATGACACAAACACACCTATTGCATGCACAAGTTTGCATAAAAACCCTAATTGGACAAGAATAAGACTAGGGAGGACGAAAATGACCTAAATGTTCATCCAATGACACAAATGAACTTATTGTAAGCACAAGATTGGTTAAAAACCCTAATTGGACAAGAATAAGCATAGGGAGGACGAAAATGACCTAAATGTTCATCCAATGACACAAACACACATAATGGATGCACAAGATTTCTTAAAACCCTAATTGGACAAGAATAAGACTAGGGAGGACTAAAATGACCTAAATGTTCATCCAATGACACAAATGAACTTATTGGATGCACAAGATTGGTTAAAAACCCTAATTAGACAAGAATAAGCCTAGGTAGGAAAAAAATGACCTAAATGTTCATCCAATGACACAAATGAACTTATTGGATGCACAAGATTGGTTAAAAACCCTAATTGGACAAGAATAAGCCTAGGGAGGACGAAAATGACCTAAATGTTCGTCCAATGACACAAACATACCTATTGGATGCACAAGATTGCATAAAAACCCTAATTGAACAAGAATAAGCCTAGGGAGGACGAAAATGACCTAAATGTTCGTCCAATGACACAAACACACCTATTGGATGCACAAGATTGCATAAAAACCCTAATTGGACAAGAATAAGCCTAGGGAGGACGAAAATGACCTAAATGTTCGTCCAATGACAAAACACACATATTGGATGCACAAGATTGCTTAAAACCCTAATTGGACAAGAATAAGACTAGGGAGGACGAAAATGACCTAAATGTTAATCCAATGACACAAATGAACTTATTGGATGCACAAGATTGGTTAAAAACCCTAATTGGACAAGAATAAGCCTAGGGAGGAAGAAAATGACCTAAATGTTCGTCCAATGACACAAACGCACCTATTGGACGCACAAGATTGGTTAAAAACCCTAATTGGACAAGAATAAGCATAGGAAGGACGAAAATGACCTAAATGTTCGTCCAATGACACAAACACACCTATTGGATGCACAAGATTGCTTAAAACCCTAATTGGACAAGAATAAGACTAGGGAGGACGAAAATGACCTAAATGTTCATCCAATGACACAAATGAACTTATTGTAAGCACAAGATTGGTTAAAAACCCTAATTGGACAAGAATAAGCATAGGGAGGACGAAAATTACCTAAATGTTCATCCAATGACACAAACACACATATTGGATGCACAAGATTGCTTAAAACCCTAATTGGACAAGAATAAGACTAGGGAGGACGAAAATGACCTAAATGTTCATCGAATGACACAAATGAACTTATTGGATGCACAAGGTTGGTTAAAAACCCTAATTGGACAAGAATAAGACTAGGGAGGACGAAAATGACCTAAATGTTCATCCAATGACACAAATGAACTTATTGGATGCACAAGATTGGTTAAAAACCCTAATTGGACAAGAATAAGCCTAGGGAGGACGAAAATGACCTAAATGTTCGTCCAATGACACAAACACACCTATTGGATGCACAAGATTGCATAAAAACCATAATTGGATAAGAATAAGACTAGGGAGGACGAAAATGACCTAAATGTTCCTCCAATGACACAAACACACCAATTGGATGCACAAGATTGCATAAAAACCCTAATTGGACAAGAATAAGACTAGGGAGGACGTAAATGACCTAAATGTTCCACCAATGACACAAATGAACTAATGGATACACAAGGTTGGTTAAAAACCCTAATTGGACAAGAATAAGCCAAGGGAGGACGAAAATGACCTAAATGTTCAACCAATGACACAAATGAACTTATTGGATGCACAAGGTTGGTTAAAAACCCTAATTGGACAAGAATAAGCCTAGGGAGGACGAAAATGACCTAAATGTTCGTCCAATGTCACAAACACACCTATTGGATGCACAAGATTGCATAAAAACCCTAATTGGACAAGAATAAGCCTAGGGAGGACGAAAATGACCTAAATGTTCATCCAATGACACAAATGAACTTATTGGATGCACAAGATTGGTTAAAAACCCTAATTGGACAAAAATAAGACTAGGGAGGATGAAAATGACCTAAATGTTTCTCCAATGACACAAATGAACTTATTTGATGCACAACATTAGTTAAAAACCCTAATTGGACAAGAATAAGCCTAGGGAGGACGAAAATGACCTAAATGTTCATCCAATGACACAAATGAACTTATTGGATGCACAAGATAGGTTAAAAACCCTAATTGGACAAGAATAAGCCTAGGGAGGACGAAAATGACCTAAATGTTCATCCAATGACACAAATGAACTTATTGGATGCACAAGATTGGTTGAAAACCCTAATTGGACAAGAATAAGCCTATGGAGGACGAAAATGACCTAAATGTTCATCCAATAACACAAATGAACTTATTGGATGCACAAGATTGGTTAAAAACCCTAATTGGACAAGAATAAGCCTAGGGAGGACGAAAATGACCTAAATGTTCATCCAATGACACAAATGAACTTATTGGATGCACAAGATTGGTTAAAAACCCTAATTGGACAAGAATAAGCCTAGGGAGGACGAAAATGACCTAAATGTTCGTCCAATGACACAAACACACCTATTGGATGCACAAGATTGCATAAAAACCCTAATTGGATAAGAATAAAACTAGGGAGGACCAAAATGACCTAAATGTTCCTCCAATGACACAAACACACCTATTGGATGCACTAGATTGCATAAAACCCTAATTCGACAAGAATAAGACTAGGGAGGACGAAAATGACCTAAATGTTCATCCAATGACACAAATGAACTTATTGGATGCACAAGATTGGTTAAAAACCCTAATTGGACAAGAATAAGCCTAGGGAGGACGAAAATGACCTAAATGTTCATCCAATGACACAAATGAACTTATTGGATGCACAAGATTGGTTAAAAACCCTAATTGGACAAGAATAAGCCTAGGGAGGGTGAAAATGACCTAAATGTTCGTCCAATGACACAAACACACCTATTGGATGCACAAGATTGCATAAAAACCCTAATTGGACAAGAATAAGACTAGGGAGGACGAAAATGACCTAAATGTTCATCCAATGACACAAATGATCTTATTGGATGCACAAGATTGATTAAAAACCCTAATTGGACAAGAATAAGCATAGGGAGGACGAAAATTACCTAAATGTTCATCCAATGACACAAACACACATATTGGATGCACAAGATTGCTTAAAACCCTAATTGGACAAGAATAAGACTAGGGAGGACGAAAATGACCTAAATGTTCATCCAATGACACAAATGAACTTATTGGATGCAGAAGATTGATTAAAAACCCTAATTGGACAAGAATAAGCATAGGGAGGACGAAAATTACCTAAATGTTCATCCAATGACACAAACACACATATTGGATGCACAAGATTGCTTAAAACCCTAATTGGACAAGAATAAGACTAGGGAGGACGAAAATGACCTAAATGTTCATCCAATGACCCAAATGAACTTATTGGATGCACAAGATTGGTTAAAAACCCTAATCGGACAAGAATAAGCCTAGGGAGGACGAAAATGACCTAAATGTTCGTCCAATGACACAAACACACCTATTGGATGCACAAGATTGCATAAAAATCCTAATTGGACAAGAATAAGACTAGGGAGGACGAAAATGACCTAACTGTTCCTCCAATGACACAAACACACCAATTGGATGCACAAGATTGCATAAAGACCCTAATTGGACAACAATAAGACTAAGGAGGACGAACATGACCTAAATGTTCATCCAATGACACAAATGAACTTATTGGATGCACAAGATTGGTTAAAAACCCTAATTGGACAAGAATAAGCCTAGGGAGGACGAAAATGACCTAAATGTTCGTCCAATGACACAAACACACCTATTGGATGCACAAGATTGCATAAAAACCCTAATTGGACAAGAATAAGACTAGGGAGGACGAAAATGACCTAAATGTTCATCCAATGACACAAATGAACTTATTGGATGCACAAGATTGGTTAAAAACCCTAATTGGACAAGAATAAGCATAGGGAGGACGAAAATGACCTAAACGTTCATCCAATGACACAAACCCACATATTGGATGCACAAGATTGCTTAAAACCCTAAATTGGACAAGAATAAGACTAGGGAGGAAGAAAATGACCTAAAAGTTCATCCAATGACACAAATGAACTTATTGGATGCACAAGATTGGTTAAAAACCCTAATTGGACAAGAATAAGCCTAGGGAGGACGAAAATGACCTAAATGTTCGTCCAATGACACAAACACACCTATTGGATGCACAAGATTGCATAAAAACCCTAATTGGACAAGAATAAGACTAGGGAGGACGAAAATGACCTAAATGTTCCTCCAATGACACAAACACACCTATTGGATGCACAAGATTGCATAAAAACCTAATTCGACAAGAATAAGACTAAGGACGACGAAAATTACCTAAATGTTCATCCAATGACACAAATGAACTTATTGGATGCACAAGATTGGTTAAAAACCCTAATTGGACAAGAATAAGCCTAGGGAGGACGAAAATGACCTAAATGTTCGTCCAATGACACAAACACACCTATTGGATGCACAAGATTGCATAAAAACCCTAATTGGACAAGAATAAGACTAGGGAGGACGAAAATGACCTAAATGTTCCTCCAATGACACAAACACACCTATTGGATGCACAAGATTGCATAAAAACCCTAATTGGACAGGAACAAGCCTAGGGAGGACGAAAATGACCTAAATGTTCATCCAATGACACAAATGAACTTATTGGATGCACAAGATTGGTTAAAAACCCTAATTGGCCAAGAATAAGCCTAGGGAGGACGAAAATGACCTAAATGTTCGTCGAATGACACAAACACACCTATTGGATGCACAAGATTGCATAAAAACCCTAATTGGACAAGAATAAGACTAGGGAGGACGAAAATGACCTAAATGTTCCTCCAATGACACAAATAAACTTATTGGATGCACAAGATTGGTTAAAAACCCTAATTGGACAAGAATAAGCATAGGGAGGACGAAAATGACCTAAATGTTCATCCAATGACACCAACCCACATAGTGGATGCACAAGATTGCTTAAAACCCAAATTGGACAAGAATAAGACTAGGGAGGACGAAAATGACCTAAATGTTCATCCAATGACACAAATGAACATATTGGACGCACAAGATTGGTTAAAAACCCTAATCGGACAAGAATAAGCCTAGGG
This sequence comes from Cicer pinnatifidum, assembly GCA_037974775.1. Classification (NCBI taxonomy): domain Eukaryota; kingdom Viridiplantae; phylum Streptophyta; class Magnoliopsida; order Fabales; family Fabaceae; genus Cicer; species Cicer pinnatifidum. The sequence goes on along the minus strand of JBBPBR010000581.1, from coordinate 164,315 downwards.
AGGACGAAAATGACCTAAATGTTCGTCCAATGACACAAACACACCTATTGGATGCACAAGATTGCATAAAAACCCTAATTGGACAAGAATAAGCCTAGGGAGGACGAAAATGACCTAAATGTTCATCCAATGACACAAATGAACTTATTGGATGCACAAGATTGGTTAAAAACCCTAATTGGACAAGAATAAGCCTAGGGAGGACGAAAATGACCTAAATGTTCATCCAATGACACAAATGAACTTATTGAAAGCACAATATTGGTTAAAAACCCTAATTGGACAAGAATAAGCATAGGGAGGACGAAAATTACCTAAATGTTCATCCAATGACACAAACACACATATTGGATGCACAATATTGCTTAAAACCCTAATTGGACAAGAATAAGACTAGGGAGGACGAAAATGACCTAAATGTTCATCCAATGACACAAATGAACTTATTGGATGCACAAGATTGGTTAAAAACCATAATTGGACAAGAATAAGCCTTGGGAGGACGAAAATGACCTAAATGTTCGTCCAATGACACAAACACACCTAGTGGATGCACAAGATTGCATGAAAACCCTATTTGGACAAAAAAAAGACTAGGTAGGACGAAAATGACCTAAATGATCCTCCAATGACACAAACACACCTATTGGATGCACAAGATTGCATAAAAACCCTAATTGGACATGAATAAGACTAGGGAGGACGAAAATGACCTAAATGTTCATCCAATGACACAAATGAACTTATTGTATGCACAAGATTGGTTAAAAACCCTAATTGGACAAGAATAAGCATAGGGAGGACGAAAATGACCTAAATGTTCATCCAATGACACAAACACACATATTGGATGCACAAGATTTCTTAAAACCCTAATTGGACAAGAATAAGACTAGGGA
>JBBPBR010000581.1:141224-163406 GCA_037974775.1 Cicer pinnatifidum | reverse complement strand
TCCAATGACACAAATGAACTTATTGGATGCACAAGATTGGTTAAAAACCATAATTGGACAAGAATAAGCCTAGGGAGGACGAAAATGACCTAAATGTTCGTCCAATGACACAAACACACCTAGTGGATGCACAAGATTGCATGAAAACCCTATTTGGACAAAAAAAAGACTAGGTAGGACGAAAATGACCTAAATGATCCTCCAATGACACAAACACACCTATTGGATGCACAAGATTGCATAAAAACCCTAATTGGACATGAATAAGACTAGGGAGGACGAAAATGACCTAAATGTTCATCCAATGACACAAATGAACTTATTGGATGCACAAGATTGGTTAAAAACCCTAATTGGACAAGAATAAGCCTAGGGAGGACGAAAATGACCTAAATGTTCGTCCAATGACACAAACACACCTATTGGATGCACAAGATTGCATAAAAACCCTAATTGGACAAGAATAAGACTAGGGAGGACGAAAATGACCTAAATGTTCATCCAATGACACAAATGAACTTATTGCATGCACAAGATTGGTTAAAAACCCTAATTGGACAAGAATAAGCATAGGGAGGACGAAAATGACCTAAAAGTTCATCCAATGACACAAACCCACATATTGGATGAACAAGATTGCTTAAAATCCTAATTGGACAAGAATAAGACTAGGGAGGACGAAAATGACCTAAATGTTCCTCCAATGACACAAATGAATTTATTGGATGCACAAGATTGGTTAAAAACCCTAATTGGACAAGAATAAGCCTAGGGAGGACGAAAATGACCTAAATGTTCGTCCAATGACACAAACACACCTATTGGATGCACAAGATTGCATAAAAACCCTAATTGGACAAGAATAAGACTACGGAGGATGAAAATGACCTAAATGTTCATCCAATGACACAAATGAACTTATTGTAAGCACAAGATTGGTTAAAAACCCTAATTGGACAAGAATAAGCATAGGGAGGACGAAAATTACCTAAATGTTCATCCAATGACACAAACACACATATTGGATGCACAAGATTGCTTAAAACCCTAATTGGACAAGAATAAGACTATGGAGGACGAAAATGACCTAAATGTTCATCCAATGACACAAATTAACTTATTGGATGCATAAGATTGGTTAAAAACCCTAATTGGACAAGAATAAGCCTAGGGAGGACGAAAATGACCTAAATGTTCGTCCAATGACACAAACACACCTATTGGATGCACAAGATTGCATAAAAACCCTAATTGGACAAGAATAAGACTAGGGAGGACGAAATTGACCTAAATGTTCCTCCAATGACACAAACACACCTATTGGATGCACAAGATTGCATAAAAACCCTAATTCGACAAGAATAAGACTAGGGAGGACTTAAATGACCTAAATGTTCCACCAATGACACAAATGAACTTATTGGATACACAAGGTTGGTTAAAAACCCTAATTGGACCAGAATAAGCCTAGGGAGGACGAAATTGACCTAAATGTTCAACCAATGACACAAATGAACTTATTGGATGCACAAGGTTGGTTAAAAACCCTAATTGGACAAGAATAAGCCTAGGGAGGACGAAAATGACCTAAATGTTCGTCCAATGACACAAACACACCTATTGGATGCACAAGATTGCATAAAAACCCTAATTGGACAAGAATAAGACTAGGGAGGACGAAAATGACCTAAATGTTCCTCCAATGACACAAACACACCTATTGGATGCACAAGATTGCATAAAAACCCTAATTCGACAAGAATAAGACTAGGGAGGACGAAAATGACCTAAATGTTACTCCAATGACACAAATGAACTTATTGGATGCACAAGATTGGTTAAAAACCCTAATTGGACAAGAATAAGCCTAGGGAGGACGAAAATGACCTAAATGTTCGTCCAATGACACAAACACACCTATTGGATGCACAAGATTGCATAAAAACCCTATTTGGACAAAAAAAAAGACTAGGGAGGACGAAAATGACCTAAATGATCCTCCAATGACACAAACACACCTATTGGATGCACAAGATTGCATAAAAACCCTAATTGGACAAGAATAAGACTAGGGAGGACGAAAATGACCTAAATGTTCATCCAATGACCCAAATGAACTTATTGGATGCACAAGATTGGTTAAAAAACCTAATTAGACAAGAATAAGCCTAGGGAGGGAAAAAATGACCTAAATGTTCATGCAATGACACAAATGAACTTATTGGATGCACAAGATTGGTTAAAAACCCTAATTGGACAAGAATAAGCCTAGGGAGGACGAAAATGACCTAAATGTTCGTCCAATGACACAAACACACCTATTGGATGCACAAGATTGCATAAAAACCCTAAATGGACAAGAATAAAACTTGGGAGGACGCAAATGACCTAAATGTTCCACCAATGACACAAATGAACTTATTGGATGCACAAGGTTTGTTAAAAACCCTAATTGGACAAGAATAAGCCTAGGGAGGACGAAAATGACCTAAATGTTCAACCAATGACACAAATGAACTTATTGGATGCACAAGATTGGTTAAAAACCCTAATTGGACAAGAATAAGCCTATGGAGGACGAAAATGACCTAAATGTTCAACCAATGACACAAATGAACTTATTGGATGCACTAGATTGCATAAAAACCCTAATTGGACAAGAATAAGCCTAGGGAGGACGAAAATGACCTAAATGTTCGTCCAATGACACAAATGAACTTATTGGATCCACAAGATAGGTTAAAAACCCTAATTGGACAAGAATAAGCCTAGGGAGGATGAAAATGACCTAAATGTTCAACCAATTACACAAATGAACTTATTGGATGCACAACATTGCATAAAAACCCTAATTGGACAAGAATAAGCCTAGGGAGGACGAAAATGACCTAAATGTTCATCCAATGACACAAATGAACTTATTGGATGCACAAGATTGGTTAAAAACCCTAATTGGACAAGAATAAGCCTAGGGAGGACGAAAATGACCTAAATGTTCGTCCAATGACACAAACACACCTATTGGATGCACAAGATTGCATAAAAACCCTTATTGGACAAGAATAAGCCTAGGGAGGACGAAAATGACCTAAATGTTCGTCCAATGACACAAATGAACTTATTGGATGCACAAGATTGGTTAAAAACCCTAATTGGACAAGAATAAGCCTAGGGAGGACGAAAATGACCTAAATGTTCATCCATTGACACAAATGACCTTATTGGATGCAAAAGATTGGTTAAAAACCTTAATTGTACAAGAATAAGCCTAGGGAGGACGAAAATGACCTAAATGTTCATCCAATGACACAAATGAACTTATTGGATGGACAAGATTGGTTAAAAACCCAAATTGGACAAGAATAAGCCTAGGGAGGACGAAAATGACCTAAATGTTCATCCAATGACACAAATGAACTTATTGGATGCACAAGATTGGTTAAAAACCCTAATTGGACAAGAATAAGCCTAGGGAGGACGAAAATGACCTAAATGTTCATCCAATGACACAAATGAACTTATTGGACGCACAACATTGATTAAAAACCCTAATTGGACAAGAATAAGCCTAGGGAGGACGTAAATGACCTAAATTATCCACCAATGACACAAATGAACTTATTGGATGCACAAGGTTGGTTAAAAACTCTAATTGGACAAGAATAAGCCTAGGGAGGACGAAAATGACCTAAATGGTCAACCAATGACACAAATGAACTTATTGGATGCACAAGGTTAGTTAAAAACCCTAATTGAACAAGAATAAGCCTAGGGAGGACGAAAATGACCTAAATGTTCGTCCAATGACACAAACACACCAATTGGATGCACAAGATTGCATAAAAACCCTAATTGGACAAGAATAAGCTTTGGGATGACGAAAATGACCTAAATGTTCGTCCAATGACACAAACACACCTATTGGATGCACAAGATTGCATAAAAACCCTAATTGGACAAGAATAAGCCTAGGGAGGACGAAAATGACCTAAATGTTCATCCAATGACACAAATGAACTTATTGGATGCACAAGATTGGTTAAAAACCCTAATTGGACAAGAATAAGCCTAGGGAGGACGAAAATGACCTAAATGTTCATCCAATGACACAAATGAACTTATTGGATGCACAAGATTGGTTAAAAACCCTAATTGGACAAGAATAAGCCTAGGGAGGACGAAAATGACCTAAATGTTCGTCCAATGACACAAACACACCTATTGGATGCACAAGATTGCATAAATACCCTAATTAGACAAGAATAAGACTAGGGAGGACAAAAATGACCTAAATGTTCCTCCAATGTCACAAACACACCTATTGGATGCACAAGATTGCATAAAAACCCAAATTGGACAAGAATAAGACTAGGGAGGACGAAAATGACCTAAATGTTCATCCAATGACACAAATGAACTTATTGGATGCACAAGATTGGTTAAAAACCCTAATTGGACAAGAATAAGTATATGGAGGACGAAAATGACCTAAATGTTCATCCAATGACACAAACACACATATTGGATGCACAAGATTGCATAAAAACCCTAATTGGACAAAAATAAGACTAGGGAGGACGAAAATGACCTAAATGTTCATCCAATGACACAAATGAACTTATTGGATGCACAAGATTGGTTAAAAAACCTTTATTGGACAAGAATAAGCCTAGGGTGGACGAAAATGACCTAAATGTTCGTCCAATGACACAAACACACCTATTGGATGCACAAGATTGCATAAAAACCCTAATTGGACAAGAATAAGACTAGGGAGGACGAAAATGACCTAAATGTTCCTCCAATGACACAAGCACACCTATTGGATGCACAAGATTGCATAAAAACCCTAATTCGACAAGAATAAGACTAGGGAGGACGAAAATGACCTAAATGTTCATCCAATGACACAAATGAACTTATTGTATGCACAAGATTGGTTAAAAACCCTAATTGGACAAGAATAAGCATAGGGAGGACGAAAATGACCTAAATGTTCATCCAATGACACAAACACACATATTGGATGCACAAGATTTCTTAAAACCCTAATTGGACAAGAATAAGACTAGGGAGGACTAAAATGACCTAAATGTTCATCCAATGGCACAAATGAACTTATTGGATGCACAAGATTGGTTAAAAACCCTAATTGGACAAGAATAAGCCTAGGGAGGAAGAAAATGACCTAAATGATCGTCCAATGACACAAACACACCTATTGGATGCACAAGATTGCATAAAAACCCTAATTGCACAAAAATAAGACTAGGGAGGACGAAAATGACCTAAATGTTCCTCCAATGACACAAAGACACCTATTGGATGCACAAGATTGCATAAAAACCCTAATTGGACAAGAATAAGACTAGGGAGGACGAAAATGACCTAATTGTTCATCCAATGACACAAATGAACTTATTGTATGCACAAGATTAGTTAAAAACCCTAATTGGACAAGAATAAGCATAGGAAGGACGAAAATGACCTAAATGTTCATCCAATGACACAAACACACCTATTGGATGCACAAGTTTGCATAAAAACCCTAATTGGACAAGAATAAGACTAGGGAGGACGAAAATGACCTAAATGTTCATCCAATGACACAAATGAACTTATTGTAAGCACAAGATTGGTTAAAAACCCTAATTGGACAAGAATAAGCATAGGGAGGACGAAAATTACCTAAATGTTCATCCAATGACACAAACACACATATTGGATGCACAAGATTGCTAAAAACCCTAATTGGACAAGAATAAGACTAGGGAGGACGAAAATGACCTAAATGTTCATCCAATGACACAAATGAACTTATTGGATGCACAAGATTGGTTAAAAACCCTAATTGGACAAGAATAAGCCTAGGGAGGACGAAAATGACCTAAATGTTCGTCCAATGACACAAACACACCTATTGGATGCACAAGATTGCATAAAAACCCTAATTGGACAAGAATAAGACTAGGAAGGACGAAAATGACCTAAATGTTCGTCCAATGACACAAATGAACTTATTGGATGCACAAGATTGGTTAAAAACCCTAATTGGACAAGAATAAGCATAGAGAGGACGAAAATGACCTAAACGTTCATCCAATGACACAAACCCACATATTGGATGCACAAGATTGCTTAAAACCCTAATTGGACAAGAATAAGACTAGGGAGGACGAAAATGACCTAAATGTTCATCCAATGACACAAATGAACTTATTGGATGCACAAGATTGGTTAAAAACCCTAATTGGACAAGAATAAGCCTAGGGAGGACGAAAATGACCTAAATGTTCGTCCAATGACACAAACACACCTATTGGATGCACAAGATTGCATAAAAACCCTAATTGGACAAGAATAAGCCTAGGGAGGACGAAAATGACCTAAATGTTCATCCAATGACACAAATGAACTTATTGGATGCACAAGATTGGTTAAAAACCCTAATTGGACAAGAATAAGCCTAGGGAGAAAGAAAATGACCTAAATGTTCATCCAATGACACAAATGAACTTATTGGATGCACTAGATTGGTTAACAACCCAAATTGGACAAGAATAAGCCTAGCGAGGAAGAAAATGACCTAAATGTTCGTCCAATGAAACAAACACACCTATTGGATGCTCAAGATTGCATAAAAACCCTAATTGGACAAGAATAAGCCTAGGGAGGACGAAAATGACCTAAATGTTCGTCCAATGACACAAACACACCCATTGGATGCACAAGATTGCATAAAAACCCTAATTGGACAAGAATAAGACTAGGGAGGACGTAAATGACCTAAATGTTCCACCAATGACACAAATGAACTTATTGGATGCACAAGGTTGGTTAAAAACCCTAATTGGACAAGAATAAGCCTAGGGAGGACGAAAATGACCTAAATGTTGGTCCAATGACACAAACACACCTATTGGATGCACAAGATTGCATAAAAACCCTAATTGGACAAGAATAAGACTAGGGAGGACGAAAATGACCTAAATGTTCATCCAATGACACAAATGAACTTATTGGATGCACAAGATTGGTTAAAAACCCTAATTGGACAAGAATAAGCCTAGGGAGGACGAAAATGACCTAAATGTTCATCCAATGACACAAATGAACTTATTGGATGCACAAGATTGGTTGAAAACCCTAATAGGACAAGAATAAGCATTGGGAGGATGAAAATGACCTAAATGTTCATCCAATGACACAAATGAACTTATTGGATGCACAAGATTGGTTAAAAACCCTAATTGGACAAGAATAAGCCTAGGGAGGACCAAAATGACCTAAATGTTCGTCCAATGACACAAACACACCTATTGGATGCACAAGATTGCATAAAAACCCTAATTGGACAAGAATAAAACTAGGGAGGACGAAAATGACCTAAATGTTCCTACAATGACACAAACACACCTATTGGAGGAATAAGATTGCATAAAAACCCTAATTGGACAAGAATAAGACTAGGGAGGACGAAAATGACCTAAATGTTCATCCAATGACACAAATGAACTTATTGGATGCACAAGATTGGTTAAAAACCCTAATTGGACAAGAATAAGCCTAGGGAGGACTAAAATGACCTAAATGTTCATCCAATGACACAAATGAACCTATTGGATGCACAAGATTGGTTAAAAACCCTAATTGGACAAGAATAAGCCTAGGGAGGACGAAAATGACCTAAATGTTCGTCCAATGACACAAACACACCTATTGGATGCACAGGATTGCATAAAAACCCTAATTGGACAAGAATAAGCCTATGGAGGACGAAAATGACTTAAATGTTCGTCCAATGACACAAACACACCTATTGGATGCACAAGATTGCATAAAAACCCTAATTGGACAAGAATAAGCCTAGGGAGGACGAAAATGACCTAAATGTTCATCCAATGACACAAATGAACTTATTGGATGCACAAGATTGGTTAAAAACCCTAATTGGACAAGAATAAGCCTAGGGAGTACAAAAATGACCTAAAAGTTCGTCCAATGACACAAACACACCTATTGGATGCACAAGATTGCATAAAAACCCTAATTGGACAAGAATAAGACTAGGGAGGACGAAAATGACCTAAATGTTCATCCAATGACACAAATGAACTTATTGGATGCACAAGATTGGTTAAAAACCCTAATTGGACAAGAATAAGCCTAGGGAGGACGAAAATGACCTAAATGTTCGTCCAATGACACAAACACACCTATTGGATGCACAAGATTGCATAAAAACCCTAATTGGACAAGAATAAGACTAGGGGGACGAAAATGACCTAAATGTTCAACCAAGGACACAAATGAACTTATTGGATGCACAAGATTGGTTAAAAACCCTAATTGGACAAGAATAAGCATAGGGAGGACAAAAATGACCTAAACGTTCATCCAATGACACAAACCCACATATTGGATGCAAAAGATTGCTTAAAACCCTAATTGGACAAGAATAAGACTAGGGAGGACGAAAATGACCTAAATGTTCATCCAATGACACAAATGAACTTATTGAATGCACAAGATTGGTTAAAAACCCTAATCGGACAAGAATAAGCCTAGGGAGGACAAAAATGACCTAAATGTTCTTCGAATGACACAAACACACCTATTGGATGCACAAGATTGCATAAAAACCCTAATTGGACAAGAATAAGACTAGGGAGGACGAAAATGACCTAAATGTTCCTCCAATGACACAAACACACCTATTGGATGCACAAGATTGCATAAAAACCCTAATTGGACAAGAATAAGACTAGGGAGGACGAAAATGACCTAAATGTTCATCCAATGACACAAATGAACTTATTGGATGCACAAGATTGGTTAAAAACCCTAATTGGACAAGAATAAGCCTAGGGAGGACGAAAATGAGCTAAATGTTTGTCCAATGACACAAACACACCTATTGGATGCACAAGATTGCATAAAAACCCTAATTGGACAAGAATAAGCCTAGGGAGGACGAAAATGACCTAAATGTTCATCCAATGACACAAATGAACTTATTGGATGCACAAGATTGGTTTAAAAACCCTAATTGGACAAGAATAAGCCTAGGGAGGACAAAAATGACCTAAATGTTCGTCCAATGACACAAATGAACTTATTGGATGCACAAGATTGGTTAAAAACCCTAATTGGAAAAGATTAAGCCTAGGGAGGACGAAAATGACCTAAATGTTCATCCAATGACACAAATGAACTTATTGGATGCACAAGATTGGTTAAAAACCATAATTGGACAAGAATAAGCCTAGGGAGGACGAAAATGACCTAAATGTTCGTCCAATGACACAAACGCACCTATTGGATGCACAAGATTGCATAAAAACCCTAATTGGACAAGAATAAGCCTAGGGAGGACGAAAATGACCTAAATGTTCATCCAATGACACAAATGAACTTATTGGAAGCACAAGATTGGTTAAAAACCCTAATTGGAAAAAAATAAGCCTAGGGAGGACGAAAATGACCTAAATAATTATCCAATGACACAAATGAACTTATTGGATGCACAAGATTGGTTAAAAACCCTAATTGGACAAGAATAAGCCTAGGGAGGACGAAAATGACCTAAATGTTCGTCCAATGACACAAACACACCTATTGGATGCACAAGATTGCATAAAAACCCTAATTGGACAAGAATAAGCCTAGGGAGGACGAAAATGACCTAAATGTTCGTCCAATGACAAAACACACATATTGGATGCACAAGATTGCTTAAAACCCTAATTGGACAAGAATAAGACTAGGGAGGACGAAAATGACCTAAATGTTAATCCAATGACACAAATGAACTTATTGGATGCACAAGATTGGTTAAAAACCCTAATTGGACAAGAATAAGCCTAGGGAGGAAGAAAATGACCTAAATGTTCGTCCAATGACACAAACGCACCTATTGGACGCACAAGATTGGTTAAAAACCCTAATTGGACAAGAATAAGCATAGGAAGGACGAAAATGACCTAAATGTTCGTCCAATGACACAAACACACCTATTGGATGCACAAGATTGCTTAAAACCCTAATTGGACAAGAATAAGACTAGGGAGGACGAAAATGACCTAAATGTTCATCCAATGACACAAATGAACTTATTGTAAGCACAAGATTGGTTAAAAACCCTAATTGGACAAGAATAAGCATAGGGAGGACGAAAATTACCTAAATGTTCATCCAATGACACAAACACACATATTGGATGCACAAGATTGCTTAAAACCCTAATTGGACAAGAATAAGACTAGGGAGGACGAAAATGACCTAAATGTTCATCCAATGACACAAACACACATATTGGATGCACAAGATTGCTTAAAACCCTAATTGGACAAGAATAAGACTAGGGAGAACGAAAATGACCTAAATGTTCATCCAATGACACAAATGAACTTATTGGATGCACAAGATTGGTTAAAAACCCTAATTAGACAAGAATAAGCCTAGGGAGGACGAAAATGACCTAAATGTTCGTCCAATGACACAAACACACCTATTGGATGCACAAGATTGCATAAAAACCCTATTTGGACAAAAAAAAGACTAGGGAGGACGAAAATGACTTAAATGATCCTCCAATGACACAAACACACCTATTGGATGCACAAGATTGCATAAAAACCCTAATTGGACAAGAATAAGACTAGGGAGGACGAAAATGACCTAAATGTTCATCCAATGACCCAAATGAACTTATTGGATGCACAAGATTGGTTAAAAAACCTAATTAGACAAGAATAAGCCTAGGGAGGGAAAAAATGACCTAAATGTTCATGCAATGACACAAATGAACTTATTGGATGCACAAGATTGGTTAAAAACCCTAATTGGACAAGAATAAGCCTAGGGAGGACGAAAATGACCTAAATGTTCGTCCAATGACACAAACACACCTATTGGATGCACAAGATTGCATAAAAACCCTATTTGGACAAAAAAAAAGACTAGGGAGGACGAAAATGACCTAAATGATCCTCCAATGACACAAACACACCTATTGGATGCACAAGATTGCATAAAAACCCTAATTGGACAAGAATAAGACTAGGGAGGACGAAAATGACCTAAATGTTCATCCAATGACCCAAATGAACTTATTGGATGCACAAGATTGGTTAAAAACCCTAATTGGACAAGAATAAGCCTAGGGAGGACGAAAATGACCTAAATGTTCGTCCAATGACACAAACACACCTATTGGATGCACAAGATTGCATAAAAATCCTAATCGGACAAGAAGAAGACTAGGGAGGACGAAAATGACCTAAATGTTCATCCAATGACACAAATGAACTTATTGGATGCACAAGATTGGTTAAAAACCCTAATTGGACAAGAATAAGACTAGGGAGGACGAAAATGACCTAAATGTTCGTCCAATGACACAAACACACCTATTGGATGCACAAGATTGCATAAAAACCCTAATTGGACAAGAATAAAACTAGGGAGGACGAAAATGACCTAAATGTTCATCCAATGACACAAATGAACTTATTGGATGCACAAGATTGGTTAAAAACCCTAATTGGACAAGAATAAGCCTAGGGAGGACGAAAATGACCTAAATGTTCATCCAATGACACAAATGAACTTATTGGATGCACAAGATTGGTTAAAAACCCTAATTGGACAAGAATAAGCCTCGGGAGAACGAAAATGACCTAAATGTTCATCCAATGACACAAATGAACTTATTGGATACACAAGATTGGTTAAAAACCCTAATTGGACAAGAATAAGCCTAGGGAGGACGAAAATGACCTATATGTTCGTCCAATGACACAAACACACCTATTGGATGCACAAGATTGCATAAAAACCCTAATTCGACAAGAATAAGCCTAGGGAGGACGAAAATGACCTAAATGTTCATCCAATGACACAAATGAACTTATTGGATGCACAAGATTGGTTAAAAACCCTAACTAGACAAGAATAAGCCTAGGGAGGACGTAAATGACCTAAATGTTCATCCAATGACACAAATGAACTTATTGGATGCACAAGATTGGTTAAAAACCCTAATTGGACAAGAATAAGCCTAGGGAGGACGAAAATGACCTAAATGTTCATCCAATGACACAAATGAACTTATTGGATGCACAAGATTGGTTAAAAACCCTAATTGGACAAGAATAAGCCTAGGGAGGACGAAAATGACCTAAATGTTCGTCCAATGACACAAACACACCTATTGGATGCACAAGATTGTATAAAAACCCTAATTGGACAAGAATAAGACTAGGGAGGACGAAAACGACCTAAATGTTCATCCAATGACACAAATGAACTTATTGGATGCACAAGATTGGTTAAAAACCCTAATTAGACAAGAATAAGCCTAGGGAGGACGTAAATGACCTAAATGTTCATCCAATGACACAAATGAACTTATTGGATGCACAAGATTGGTTAAAAACCCTAATTGGACAAGAATAAGCATAGGGAGGACGAAAATGACCTAAATGTTCATCCAATGACACAAACACACATATTGGATGCACAAGATTGCTTAAAACCCTAATTGGAAAAGAATAAGACTATGAATGACGAAAATGACCTAAATGTTCATCCAATGACACAAATGAACTTATTGGATGCACAAGATTGGTTAAAAACCCTAATTGGACAAGAATAAGCCTAGGGAGGACGAAAATGACCTAAATGTTCGTCCAATGACACAAACACACCTATTGGATGCACAGGATTGCATAAAAACCCTAATTGGGCAAGAATAAGCCTATGGAGGACGAAAATGACCTAAATGTTCGTCCAATGACACAAACACACCTATTGGATGCACAAGATTGCATAAAAACCCTAATTGGACAAGAATAAGCCTAGGGAGGACGTAAATGACCTAAATGTTCATCCAATGACACAAATGAACTTATTGGATGCACAAGATTGGTTAAAAACCCTAATTGGACAAGAATAAGCATAGGGAGGACGAAAATGACCTAAATGTTCATCCAATGACACAAACACACATATTGGATGCACAAGATTGCTTAAAACCCTAATTGGACAAGAATAAGACTAGGGATGACGAAAATGACCTAAATGTGCCTCCAATGACACAAATGAACTTATTGGATGCACAAGATTGGTTAAAAACCCTAATTGGACAAGAATAAGCCTAGGGAGGACGAAAATGACCTAAATGTTCGTCCAATGACACAAACACACCTATTGGATGCACAAGATTGCATAAAACCCTAATTGGACAAGAATAAGACTAGGGAGGACGAAAATGTCATAAATGTTCATCCATTGACACAAATGAACTTATTGGATGCACAAGATTGGTTAAAAACCCTAATTGGACAAGAATAAGCATAGGGAGGACGAAAATGACCTTAATGTTCATCCAATGACACAAACCCACATATTGGATGCACAAGATTGCTTAAAACCCTAATTGGACAAGAATAAGACTAGGGACGACGAAAATGACCTAAATGTTCATCCAATGACACAAATGAACTTATTGGATGCACAAGATTGGTTAAAAACCCTAATTGGACAAGAATAAGCCTAGGGAGGACGAAAATGACCTAAATGTTCGTCCAATGACACAAACACACCTATTGGATGCACAAGATTGCATAAAAACCCTAATTAGACAAGAATAAGACTAGGGAGGAAGAAAATGACCTAAATGTTCCTCCAATGACACAAACACACCTATTGGATGCACAAGATTGCATAAAAACCCTAATTCGACAAGAATAAGACTAGGGAGGACGAAAATGACCTTAATGTTCATCCAATAACACAAATGAACTTATTGGATCCAAAAGATTGGTTAAAAACCCTAATTGGACAAGAATAAGCATAGGGAGGACGAAAATGACCTAAACGTTCATCCAATGACACAAACCCACATATTGGATGCACAAGATTGCTTAAAACCCTAATTGGACAAGAATAAGACTAGGGAGGACGAAAATGACCTAAATGTTCATCCAATGACACAAATGAACTTATTGGATGCACAAGATTGGTTAAAAACCCTAATTGGACAAGAATAAGCCTAGGGAGGACGAAAATGACCTAAATGTTCGTCCAATGACACAAACACACCTATTGGATGCACAAGATTGCATAAAAACCCTAATTGGACAAGAATAAGCCTAGGGAGGACAAAAATGACCTAAATGTTCGTCCAATGACACAAATGAACTTATTGGATGCACAAGATTGGTTAAAAACCCTAATTGGACAAGAATAAGCCTAGGGAGGACGAAAATGACCTAAATGTTCATCCAATGACACAAATGAACTTATTGGATGCACAAGATTGGTTAAAAACCCTAATTGGACAAGAATAAGCCTAGGGAGGACGAAAATGACCGAAATGTTCATCCAATGACACAAATGAACTTATTGGATGCACAAGATTGGTTAAAAACCCTAATGAAACAAGAATAAGCCTTAGGAGGACGAAAATGACCTAAATGTTCGTCCAATGACACAAACACACCTATTGTATGCACAAGATTGCATAAAAACCCTAATTGGACAAGAATAAGCCTAGGGAGGACGAAAATGACCTAAATGTTCGTCCAATGACACAAACACACCTATTGGATGCACAAGATTGGTTAAAAACCCTAATTGGACAAGAATAAGCCTAGGCAGGAAGAAAATGACCTAAATGTTCATCCAATGACACAAATGAACTTATTGGATGCACAAGATTGGTTAAAAACCCTAATTGGACAAGAATAAGCCTAGGGAGGACGAAAATGACCTAAATGATCATCCAATGACACAAATGAACTTATTGGATGCACAAGATTGGTTAAAAACCCTAATCGGACAAGAATAAGCCTAGGGAGGACGAAAATGACCTAAATGTTCGTCCAATGACACAAACACACCAATTGGATGCACAAGATTGCATAAAAACCCTAATTGGACAAGAATAAGACTAGGGAGGACGAAAATAACCTAAATATTCATCCAATGACACAAATGAACTTATTGGATGCACAAGATTGGTTAAAAACCCTAATTGGACAAGAATAAGCCTAGGGAGGACGAAAATGACCTAAATGTTCGTCCAATGACACAAACACACCTATTGGATGCACAAGATTGCATAAAAACCCTAATTGGACAAGAATAAGACTAGGGAGGACGAAAATGACCTAAATGTTCCTCCAATGACATAAATGAACTTATTGAATGCACAAGATTGGCTAAAAACCCTAATTGGACAAGAATAAGCCTAGGGAGGACGAAAATGACCTAAATGTTCATCCAATGACACAAATGAACTTATTGGATGCACAAGATTGGTTAAAAACCCTAATTGGACAAGAATAAGCCTAGGGAGGACGAAAATGACCTAAATGTTCGTCCAATGACACAAACACACCTAATGGATGTACAAGATTGCATAAAAACCCGAATTGGACAAGAATAAGACTAGGGAGGACGAAAAATGACCTAAATGTTCCTCCAATGACACAAATGAACTTATTGGATGCACAAGGTTGGTTAAAAACCCTAACTGGACAAGAATAAGCCTAGGGAGGACGAAAATGACCTAAATGTTCATCCAATGACACAAATGAACTTATTGGATGCACAAGATTGGTTAAAAACCCTAATTGGACAAGAATAAGCCTAGGGAGGACGAAAATGACCTAAATGTTCATCCAATGACACAAATAAATTTATTGGATGCACAAGGTTAGTTAAAAACCCTAATTGAACAAGAATAAGCCTAGGGAGGACGAAAATGACCTAAATGTTCGTCCAATGACACAAACACACCAATTGGATGCACAAGATTGCATAAAAACCCTAATTGGACAAGAATAAGCTTTGGGATGACGAAAATGACCTAAATGTTCGTCCAATGACACAAACACACCTATTGGATGCACAAGATTGCATAAAAACCCTAATTGGACAAGAATAAGCCTAGGGAGGACGAAAATGACCTAAATGTTCATCCAATGACACAAATGAACTTATTGGATGCACAAGATTGGTTAAAAACCCTAATTGGACAAGAATAAGCCTAGGGAGGACGAAAATGACCTAAATGTTCATCCAATGACACAAATGAACTTATTGGATGCACAAGATTGGTTAAAAACCCTAATTGGACAAGAATAAGCCTAGGGAGGACGAAAATGACCTAAATGTTCGTCCAATGACACAAACACACCTATTGGATGCAAAGGATTGCATACAAACCCTAATTGGACAAGAATAAGACTAGGGAGGACGAAAATGACCTAAATGTTCATCCAATGACACAAATGAACTTATTGGATGCACAAGATTGGTTAAAAACCCTAATTGGACAAGAATAAGCATAGGGAGGACGAAAATGACCTAAACGTTCATCCAATGACACAAACCCACATATTGAATGCACAAGATTGCTTAAAACCCTAATTGGACAAGAATAAGCCTAGGGAGGACGAAAATGACCTAAATGTTCGTCCAATGACACAAATACACCTATTGGATGCACAAGATTGGTTAAAAACCCTAATTGGACAAGAATAAGCCTAGGGAGGACGAAAATGACCTAAATGTTCGTCCAATGACACAAACACACCTATTGGATGCACAAGATTGCATAAAAACCCTAATTGGACAAGAATAAGACTAGGGAGGACGAAAATGACCTAAATGTCCCTCCAATGACACAAACACACCTATTGGATGCACAAGATTGCATAAAAACCCTAATTCGACAAGAATAAGACTAGGGAGGACGAAAATGACCTAAATGTTCATCCAATGACACAAATGAACTTATTGGATGCAAAAGATTGGTTAAAAACCCTAATTGGACAAGAATAAGCATAGGGAGGACGAAAATTACCTAAATGTTCATCCAATGACACAAACACACATATTGGATGCACAAGATTGCTTAAAACCCTAATTGGACAAGAATAAGACTAGGGAGGACGAAAATGACCTAAATGTTCATCCAATGACACAAATGAACTTATTGGATGCACAAGATTGGTTAAAAACCCTAATTGGACAAGAATAAGCCTAGGGAGGACGAAAATGACCTAAATGTTCGTCCAATGACACAAACACACCTAT
This sequence comes from Cicer pinnatifidum, assembly GCA_037974775.1. Taxonomy (NCBI): domain Eukaryota; kingdom Viridiplantae; phylum Streptophyta; class Magnoliopsida; order Fabales; family Fabaceae; genus Cicer; species Cicer pinnatifidum. The sequence continues at coordinate 146,297 of JBBPBR010000581.1, read as the reverse complement.
TGGATGCTCAAGATTGCATAAAAACCCTAATTGGACAAGAATAAGCCTAGGGAGGACGAAAATGACCTAAATGTTCATCCAATGACACAAATGAACTTATTGGAAGCACAAGATTGGTTAAAAACCCTAATTGAACAAAAATAAGCCTAGGGAGGACGAAAATGACCTAAATAATCATCCAATGACACAAATGAACTTATTGGATGCACAAGATTGGTTAAAAACCCTAATTGGACAAGAATAAGCCTAGGGAGGACGAAAATGACCTAAATGTTCGTCCAATGACACAAACACACCTATTGGATGCACAAGATTGCATAAAAACCCTAATAGGACAAGAATAAGCCTAGGGAGGACGAAAATGACCTAAATGTTCATCCAATGACACAAATGAATTTATTGAATGCACAAGATTGGTTAAAAACCCTAATTGGACAAGAATAAGCCTAGGGAGGACGAAAATGACCTAAATGTTCATCCAATGACACAAATGAACTTATTGAATGCACAAGATTGGTTAAAAACCCTAATCGGACAAGAATAACCCTAGGGAGGACGAAAATGACATAAATGTTCGTCCAATGACACAAACACACCTATTGGATGCACAAGATTGCATAAAAACCCTAATTGGACAAGAATAAGACTAGGGAGGACGAAAATGACCTAAATGTTCATCCAATGACACAAATGAACTTATTGGATGCACAAGATTGGTTAAAAACGCTAATTGGACAAGAATAAGCCTAAGGAGGACGAAAATGACCTAAATGTTCATCCAATGACACAAATGAACTTATTGGATGCACAAGATTGGTTAAAAACCCTAATTGGACAAGAATAAGCCTAGGGAGGACGAAAATGACCTAAATGTTCATCCAATGACACAAATGAACATATTGGTTGCACAAGATTGGTTAAAAACCCTAATTGGACAAGAATAAGCCTAAGGAGGACGAAAATGACCTAAATGTTCATCCAATGACACAAATGAACTTATTGGTTGCACAAGATTGGTTCAAAACCCTAATTGGACAAGAATAAGCCTAAGGAGGACGAAAATGACCTAAATGTACATCCAATGACACAAAAGAACTTATTGGATGCACAAGATTGTTTAAAAACCCTAATTGGACAAGAATAAGCCTAGGGAGGACGAAAATGACCTAAATGTTCATCCAATGACACAAATACACCTATTGGATGCACAAGATTGGTTAAAAACCCTAATTGGACAAGAATAAGCCTAAGGAGGACAAAAATGACCTAAATGTTCATCCAATGACACAAATGAACTTATTGGATGCACAAGATTGGTTAAAAACCCTAATTGGACAAGAATAAGCCTAGGGAGGACGAAAATGACCTAAATGTTCATCCAATGACACAAATGAACTTATTGGATGCACAAGATTGGTTAAAAACCCTAATTGGACAAGAATAAGCCTAGGGAGGACGAAAATGACCTAAATGTTCATCCAATGACACAAATGAACTTATTGGATGCACAAGATTGGTTAAAAACCCTAATTGGACACGAATAAGCCTAGGGAGGACGAAAATGACCCAAATGTTCGTCCAATGACACAAACACACCTATTGGATGCACAAGATTGCATAAAAACCCTAATTGGACAAGAATAAGACTAGGGAGGACGAAAATGACCTAAATGTTCCTCCAATGACACAAACACACCTATTGGATGCACAAGATTGCATAAAAACCTAATTCGACAAGAATAAGACTAAGGACGACGAAAATTACCTAAATGTTCATCCAATGACACAAATGAACTTATTGGATGCACAAGATTGGTTAAAAACCCTAATTGGACAAGAATAAGCCTAGGGAGGACGAAAATGACCTAAATGTTCGTCCAATGACACAAACACACCTATTGGATGCACAAGATTGCATAAAAACCCTAATTGGACAAGAATAAGACTAGGGAGGACGAAAATGACCTAAATGTTCCTCCAATGACACAAACACACCTATTGGATGCACAAGATTGCATAAAAACCCTAATTGGACAAGAATAAGACTAGGGAGGACGAAAGTGACTTAAATGTTCATCCAATGACACAAATGAACTTATTGTATGCACAAGATTTGTTAAAAACCCTAATTGGACAAGAATAAGCATAGGGAGGACGAAAATTACCTAAATGTTCATCCAATGACACAAACACACATATTGGATGCACAAGATTGCTTAAAACCCTAATTGGACAAGAATAAGACTAGGGAGGACGAAAATGACCTAAATGTTCATCGAATGACACAAACGAACTTATTGGATGCACAAGATTGGTTAAAAACCCTAATTGGACAAGAATAAGCCTAGGGAGGACGAAAATGACCTAAATGTTCGTCCAATGACACAAACACACCTATTGGATGCACAAGATTGCATAAAAACCCTAATTGGATAAGAATAAAACTAGGGAGGACCAAAATGACCTAAATGTTCCTCCAATGACACAAACACACCTATTGGATGCACAAGATTGCATAAAACCCTAATTCGACAAGAATAAGACTAGGGAGGACGAAAATGACCTAAATGTTCATCCAATGACACAAATGAACTTATTGGATGCACAAGATTGGTTAAAAACCCTAATTGGACAAGAATAAGCCTAGGGAGGACGAAAATGACCTAAATGTTCATCCAATGACACAAATGAACTTATTGGATGCACAAGATTGGTTAAAAACCCTAATTGGACAAGAATAAGCCTAGGGAGGACGAAAATGACCTAAATGTTCATCCAATGACACAAATGAACTTATTGGATGCACAAGATTGGTTGAAAAGCCTAATTGGACAAGAATAAGCCTAGGGAGGACGAAAATGACTTAAATGTTCATCCAATGACACAAATGAACTTATTGGATGCACAAGATTGGTTAAAAACCCTAATTGGACAAGAATAAGCCTAGGGAGGACGAAAATGACCTAAATGTTCGTCCAATGACACAAACACACCTATTGGATGCACAAGATTGCATAAAAACCCTAATTGGACAAGAATAAGCCAAGGGAGGACGAAAATGACCTAAATGTTCATCCAATGACACAAATGAACTTATTGGAAGCACAAGATTGGTTAAAAACCCTAATTGGACAAAAATAAGTCTAGGGAGGACGAAAATGATCTAAATAATCATCCAATGACACAAATGAACTTATTGGATGCACAAGATTGGTTAAAAACCCTAATTGGACAAGAATAAGCCTAGGGAGGACGAAAATGACCTAAATGTTCGTCCAATGACACAAACACACCTATTGGATGCACAAGATTGCATAAAAACCCTAATTGGACAAGAATAAGCCTAGGGAGGACGAAAATGACCTAAATGTTCGTCCAATGACACAAACACACCAAATGGATGCACAAGATTGCATAATAACCCTAATTGGACAAGAATAAGACTAGGGAGGACGAAAATGACATAAATGTTCCTCCAATGACCCAAACACACCTATTGGATGCACAAGATTGCATAAAAACCCTAATTGGACAAGAATAAGACTTGGGAGGACGAAAATGTCCTAAATGTTCATCCAATGACACAAATGAACTTATTGGATGCACAAGATTGGTTAAAAACCCTAATTGGCCAAGAATAAGCCTAGGGAGGACGAAAATGACCTAAATGTTCGTCCAATGACACAAACACACCTATTGGATGCACAAGATTGCATAAAAACCCTAATTGGACAATAATAAGACTAGGGAGGACGAAAATGACCTAAATGTTCCTCCAATAACACAAACACACCTATTAGATGCACAAGATTGCATAAAAACCCTAATTGGACAAGAATAAGACTAGGGAGGGCGAAAATGACCTAAATGTTCATCCAATGACACAAATGAACTTATTGGATGCACAAGATTGGTTAAAAACCCTAATTGGACAAGAATAAGCCTAGGGAGGACGAAAATGACCTAAATGTTCGTCCAATGACACAAACACACCTATTGGATGCACAAGATTGCATAAAAACCCTAATTGGACAAGAATAAGCCTAGGGAGGACGAAAATGACCTAAATGTTCATCCAATGACACAAATGAACTTATTGGATGCACAAGATTGGTTAAAAACCCTAATTGGACAAGAATAAGCTTAGGGAGGACGAAAATGACCTAAATGTTCATCCAATGACACAAATGAACTTATTGTAAGCACAATATTGGTTAAAAACCCTAATTGGACAAGAATAAGCATAGGGAGGACGAAAATTACCTAAATGTTCATCCAATAACACAAACACACAAATTGGATGCACAAGATTGCTTAAAACCCTAATTGGACAAGAATAAGACTAGGGAGGACGAAAATGACCTAAATGTTCATCCAATGACACAAATGAACTTATTGGATGCACAAGATTGGTTAAAAACCATAATTGGACAAGAATAAGCCTAGGGAGGACGAAAATGACCTAAATGTTCGTCCAATGACACAAACACACCTACTGGATGCACAAGATTGCATCAAAACCCTATTTGGACAAAAAAAAGACTAGGTAGGACGAAAATGACCTAAATGATCCTCCAATGACACAAACACACCTATTGGATGCACAAGATTGCATAAAAACCCTAATTGGACATGAATAAGACTAGGGAGGACGAAAATGACCTAAATGTTCATCCAATGACACAAATGAACTTATTGTATGCACAAGATTGGTTAAAAACCCTAATTTGACAAGAATAAGCATAGGGAGGACGAAAATGACCTAAATGTTCATCCAATGACACAAACACACATATTGGATGCACAAGATTTCTTAAAACCCTAATTGGACAAGAATAAGACTAGGGAGGACTAAAATGACCTAAATGTTCATCCAATGACACAAATGAACTTATTGGATGCACAAGATTGGTTAAAAACCCTAATTAGACAAGAATAAGCCTAGGTAGGAAAAAAATGACCTAAATGTTCATCCAATGACACAAATGAACTTATTGGATGCACAAGATTGGTTAAAAACCCTAATTGGACAAGAATAAGCCTAGGGAGGACGAAAATGACCTAAATGTTCGT